>JAVJHY012296767.1:0-24459 GCA_035593235.1 Phascolosoma agassizii | reverse complement strand
TGAAGAGACGAGTTCGGTGAAGGCGAGGTAGCAGCCAATGACGTTGCTGCCTGCTGAGGCTGGAATCACGATGTTGTCGGGGATCCGAAAGCCGAGGTCTTCCCAAATCTCGTATCCAAGCGTCTTGGTTCCTTGCAAGAACATCGGGTGCCAGTTGTGGCCCGCGTAGAAGATGTCGGAGGACATCTCAAGCGCCGCCTGTTCGGTGGCCTCCCGATCCCCGGGCACCAACCAACATCGGCACCATGCGCGCTGCTCTGGGCCACCTTTGTCGCCTGGGTGTTCTCGGGGACAAGGATTCCTACCGCTATCCCGGCAGCCGCCGTTGCCTGAGCTGTCCTCCAGGATCTCACCAACGCCCAGAACCACTCCAGCTTGAAGCGGCAACGGCTGCCGCGAAAGCTGGAGGCCAACAGTGGCGTGCAGCCTTCACCCAACGACACTGGCGGCTCCAAATCGATCGGCAACGCTGCCCGGTACCTCCACATCGACCGATCGGTCGAGACGACCTGGTCTTGCCGCAACCCTTCCAGAGGTGTGAGCATGAACGGGGCACCAGTCGGTGATCGCCACAGCCCACAGTCGAGCTCGTAGGTGACACCCGTACTCGGGTCGACGAACTGCGGTTCCTTCACATGCCGCCTGACACGGAGAACCTCGTGATCCATCCGCCAACGCGACGGGCGTCACGGGATTCATATTCTGTGACCGCCTCGGTCAACGTTGGGTCAAAGCATCGCTCCCCGTCCTCTGCCAGGGAAGTCATGCGCATCGTGCCCGCCCGCGAGCTGATCGCTCGCATTGACCTTGACACCGATGGCGAAACCCGGACCGGTTTCGGCGCGGATGCGATCCACGATGTCCACCAGAACCTGACATCTGCTCTCGATCCGGCCTCCGTAGCGATCGCTTCGATGATTGAACAGCGGCGACAAGAATCGACTCAGCAGAAACCCGTGCCCTGCGTGCACCTCCACGCCGGTAAAGCCTGCGTCGCGAACGCGACGCGCTGCGCCTGCATAGGTTGCCGGGAGTTCGTCAACATCGGCGATGGCGAGTTCTGAGCAGGTCAATCCGTCGACGTTGAGCGCTGAGGGGCCGGCGGGATCAGAGATCGGCCGATGGGCCAATGCGCCGGCGGGTCGACCTGTACTTCACCGATGATCGCGAGTGCCGTTCCTCCATCCAACCACCTTCGTACAAACGGAGCTGCCGGTCCGTTGGGCCGCCCTCGCCGTCACCGAGCGAGTCAGACATTGCGGCTTTCACGAGCCGGTTCGAGAGCACGACACCGCAGGGTAATTCCAGCGGAGCACCGAGAACACTGACCTCGTCTAGTTCTTCGCGAAGCACCATCATCTTCAGCCAACACTAGCAAGGGCAGCGACTTTGGTGTCAGCCGCCACCGGGACAACTAAGCGTCTCGCAGCTCCAAGAGCACCTCGAGTGGTGGGATCGCCCCGAACTCAGCGACGCCGACCGGCAGCAGAAGCGCTGCGATAGAAGCGTCGTTCACGAGTGCGATCGACACCTTGCCGGTTGCGGGATCGATGGCGGCCCAAGCGTTAAAGCCGAACGTTTGTCCTGCGTGGCCGACTGCGCCATTGTTGTCGACCATCAAGCCGTAGCCATACGTTGTGACGAAGCCATACAAATCTGAGCTCTCCTCCAGCACGAACGCCGGATTCGTGGTGCTGGCCATCATCTCCGCAGCGCCCGGGATCTCCTCGTTGACCAATGCCGTGAGGAACGTGCCAAGATCGTTGGTGCTGGAGATGAGCGCGCCGGCCGATGCCGACAAGGCATCGATGCTCGTGTAAGACTCCATCAAGACATCACTGCCATCTCCCCCAACCAGCGAGGTGTTGACCACCCCGGGCACGTCCACCTCGCAATCGGACTCCACGCTGGGCCAACACGTATTCGTGAGACCAAGCGGTTCGATGATCCGTTGGCGGACCGAAACCGCCGGGTGCTCGCCGGTGACGGCTGCGATCACGTCGCCGGCGAAGATGTATCCGGTGTTGGAGTAGGCCATCGCGCTCGACTCGGTAAAGGTTGCCAGGTCGGTCATGATCGCTAGGTCGACTTCATCGAACTGGTTGGCGTACGCCTCGTTGAAATCGATGCCACTCTCGTCATCGACGATGCCGCCACGATGGGTCAGGACCTCACCGACCGTGGCGCTGGACTCCGTGTCGATGTAGTCGGCGATTGGGTCATCGAAGCTCAGTTGACCCTCGGCCACCAGCTGGGCAAGTACAGCTGCGGTGAACATCTTTGATGTCGATCCGATGCGGTATCTTGTGTCTGCGGTGACACCGTCGGAGCCGTAGAACGTGTCGCCGACTTGGACAGCAACCCGGATTTCGTCCAGTGCGGAACCGTCGGCTGCCTCATCGCTGCCTCCATCCTCGCTCTCCTCAGCGGGAATCGTGTCGGCCAAGGTCGTTGCCGTAGACGCCGACGTGGCGGTGGTGGTTGTGTCGGAGGAGTCGCTACCACAGGCAGCGGCGATGATGGTCAGCGCGGCGACGAAGGCTGCGAACGGTACGGCATGTCTTTTCTGCATATCTGAAGCTTCGCTCACCGCGGGCCCCTAAGTCACTGGTCTATTGGTCGGCTCTCGTTGTACTTTCGGCCACATTTGCGGCACGAGCTCACCCGGCCGGCTCTGATTCATGAGGTGAAAGTTGAGTCTGCATGAGCTGCATCAGCTGCACAGCTGCCCGCTCACTGCTTGTAGAGGCCGACCTCGTTCTCGCCCTCACCCCATCGCTTAAGTTCTTCTATCGCATCGCCGCTCTGCTCACCTGTGACATCGCCGATGTTGAGCTGAGCCATGGTGGCAACAGTAGGCGCCAGAAAGTTCAGATTCCCCTCGGGCCCTCCACGCTGTGAGAGCTCAAACCAGTCTTGAGAAATTCCCAGCTGTTCGAAGAAACGAGCCTCGAGTTCTTCGGTTCGTTCCAGGTCTTCGATGGCCGTCGCATAGGCAGCTTCTTGGCCATCGGGGACGTTCACTAGCTCGGCCCATGTTTCGAACGGCGACTCGGAGAGCACCGCGATGGTGTTGCCATGGAAAGCGACGAGACCGTCGCGAATCTCCTTGGTCTCGCCTGCAGTGAAGAGGTAGTTGGCACACGACGACAGGCAGTACCGATCGACGATCACATGGACGCCGGCGTCGCGCAACCGTTGTCCGATCTGGACGCCCGGCAGCGTGTCGCCGCCGGATGAGTTGACAATCACGGTCGTAACCTTGTCGTCGAAAACCTCTTCGAACTCTGCAAGCGAATTCGCACCGATGACCCCGTTTAGGGCGATGGTCGTATCATCCACTTGGCTCCAGGGAGACTCGCCGGTCGGGCATGCAGCTTCGACAAGTGCAACCGGGGCGTCCGCTTCACTACAAACCGCCGCCTCGTCTGAGCCGGTCTGGATGGCCAACAGGTCATAGCCCTCTACGTCCTCGGCCACAACAATGGCACCGAACGTCTCGGTCAGCTCGGTGACACGGTCGCTTCCCGTCGGGCAGGCGGCGAGGAGCTGCCCGTTATCGAGCAACTCCGCTGTCAACTCCGATTCGCCTACGATCTTGCAATCATCGTCGCTGGACTCCAGACCGTCGCCGAGGACAAGTCCTTCATCTAGAGGCTCGTCGTCAGAGTCGTCTTCCTGGTCCGGCGCAATCCCCGTCTCGGTCGTCTCATTGGTCGAGAGGCCATGGGTATTCACCTCGGCCGCGGTCATGGAGTGGATGTCGCCGAAGGGTGCACTGTCGATGGTGAAGAAGTAGAAGTCTCTTCCGGTCCCGTCGAGCATCTGTTCGAAATAGGCGAGCTGACCGGCATGAGCAGGATCGGCCCGATCCAGTTCTCCTGCGTCTTCCCCATTGGGTCCGCAGCACCATGAGTGCACGCCGAGAACCGCCCCCGGATCGACCGTGCGTTCATTGCCGGCAGCAAAAAGGTCGACACCGCCGCTGTAGATCTGACCCTCGCTGGGAACAACAGTGTCGTAGCCGGCGTCTCTGACAAGCCTACCGGTGACCAAGTTGGCGTCGTCATCCACCGATCCGCCGATGTCGGCCATGACGAGTGTGTCCACCTCCGGATGATGGTCGATGAGGTGCTGTACTTGACGTGTGGTGAGTTCGCCGAGCTCGCCGCGAACGATGGCTTGGTTGCCGTCCAGCTCGAAGCTCGACGACCCGAGAAATGCTCTGAACTCGAGTTTGACTTCGACGGTCTCTCCGCTCGGCTCTCCCTCTTCGTCGACAACATTCAACGTTCCCGCTCCGACCAGTACGGGCATGTCGCTCATGTCGCTCATGTCGAGGTTGCCCTGAGCCACCTGCCCACCATTCACGACGAGAACTTCGCCGGTAGGAGCCTGGGCCTTGAGGTCGACGGTGATGAATATCGAGACGTCCTCGTCGTCGCTGCCGAAGATCACCGGCTCAGTAGCCGGGCCAAAGGGCTCAGGGTCGATGCCCCACGAAATGAGCTCGTGCGAAGTGCCGTCGATCTCGATCTTGGACTGGGGCAGCTCAGTCAGAATCGAGTCATCGACGACAGCAGCCCCGTCGCTGCCAGCATCGTCGCTGCCAGAGTCGTCTGCCGATCCGCAACCGGCCAAGAGGGCGGCCGCCAGCATTGTCAGAAGTGCAAAGGCGATTACCTTTGGAGTGAGAAGTTTCATATCGGCGAGCGTAAGAGATGCGACGACCCCGCCGGGTCATTCTTCCAGCCATTCGAGTTGGTACTTTTGGCCATGTCGTTTTGGCCACCAGACCAATAGGCCAACGACCGCGAAGCCCCAACCATGGGAGCATGACGACAACCGTTCACACTCCTGTCGACCTCGCCGTTGCAGTCAAGCACTTCACAAAGCGCTATGGAGCCCATGCAGCAGTCGATGCCGTCTCCTTCGACATTCCACGGGGTAACGTCGCCGGCCTTATCGGCCCCAACGGTGCAGGCAAGACGACCGTCATGAAGGCGCTGCTCGGCCTGGTTGCCCCCACCGGCGGCGACCTCAACGTTCTCGGTGTGCCCGTTGGTGCACCGGGCTGGGGCACCGTGTTGACTCGG
The DNA here is from genome assembly GCA_035593235.1 of Phascolosoma agassizii. NCBI lineage: Eukaryota > Metazoa > Annelida > Sipuncula > Phascolosomatiformes > Phascolosomatidae > Phascolosoma > Phascolosoma agassizii. The sequence continues at coordinate 19,363 of JAVJHY012296767.1, read as the reverse complement.
ATCGGTTCGATCATTGAGGAGCCGGCGCTGTATTCCCGCATGACTGCCCGGCAGAATCTTGAGTATCAGTCGCTTGCCATCCGCAGCCGGATCGACAACGAGGAAATCGCCGAGCTGTTGACACTGGTCGGTCTCTCCGACCGGGCAGACGACAAGCCGGCCGGGTTCTCGCTGGGGATGCGTCAGAGACTCGGGATCGGGATTGCCCTCATCGGGTCGCCCGAGCTCGTCATTCTCGACGAGCCGGCCAATGGTCTCGACCCGGCAGGCATCGCCGAGATTCGAGATCTCGTGCGGCGGCTTCCCGGCCGAGGTTGCACGGTGTTGGTGTCTTCCCATCAGCTGGCCGAGGTCGAGGCAGCGTGCGACACCGTGATCGTTCTCGCTGAGGGCCGAGTCGTCACGGCCGGCACAACCGTAGAGATCATAGGCTCCGACGCCGAAGCCGTTTTCGACATCGAAGTCCGCTCCACCGAGGCGACCTCCGCTATCAGCACCCTCGAAGGCGCCGGTCATCGGGTGGTCTCGCAAGGGTCGCGGCTCACGGTGACCCCCGCAGGCGCTGATGTGAGGGGATCTGATCTGGCTCGGACACTGGCCTCGGTTGATGTGTATCCAGACCTGCTCGCGCCCCGTGTCAACACGCTCGAAGATGCATTCCTCAATCTCACCGCTCAACCAGGCACAACAAGGAAGGACAATGACGATGTTTGCCGCTGAGCTCTACAAGATTCGCCATCACCGCATGCCCTGGATGCTGGCCGCAGCCGGCGTTCTGATCACCGGTGCATCCAGCATCTACTTCGTCCTTCGTCCACCCGAATCCAGCGCAGACTACGTCGCCACCTCACTTGAGGTCCTCGGCCTCTACGGGGTCCTGGCAGGGGCCATGCTCGGTGGGTGGATTATTGGACACGAGTATCGACAGCACACCATGCGCCGGGTTCTCGCCCTCGATGCACGTCGATCCTTGGTGGTTGGCACCAAGGCAGCAGCCGGGGCCGGTGTTCTGCTTGTGATCATCGCCGCTCTGTTGGCTGTCGCCATCGGTGGCGGCGCGCTCGCAGCCGCAGTCAACGGCGATGGCTTCGTTGCCTCTGAGCTTCCGAGGACGGTGGCTGCCCAGGTCTTTCCGGTTGTGGTCGCAGCCGCTGTCGCTTTCGCACTGTCGCTGATCTTTCGCAGCGAGACCTACTCCATACTCGCAAGCCTTGGCCTTCTTGTGATCCTCAGCCCTCTCCTCGGAGCATTGCCAACGGTCGGCGACTACACACCTGGACTGGCCGTGGGTGAACTGGTCGGCTCGATCGCCGACAGCGTCCCGCCGAAGCACGGGGTCGGGATCACAGCCGCTGTTGTTGTCGGGTGGGTGGCGGCGTTTTGGCTCATCGGCGACCGGCTCTTCGCCAATCGTGACGTCTGACCGGACGCATCGGCCCCGCGCCGCTGGGAGGTGTAGTCTGGGCGAGATGACAGCTTCAGCCGCGCGCCGCTGGGACGGACCACTCTGGTTCCCAGCAGTACTGGCCGCGGCCATCGGAGTCGAGCTGACCTTTGATGATTGGACGATCCCAGCGGCTCGTGCCCTCCCAGCCGTCGCTGCCATCGCGGCCTTCCTGTGGCGCAAACAGCGGCCACTCGTTGCCACGGTTTCGGCCTTCGCCGCCCAAGCGGCGTTTGAGATTCCGGCAGGGCTCAACGATCACGAGCTGGCGGTCACTTTCGGCCATGTGCTGGCTGGCATCGTCCTGATCTACTCGCTCTGCCGGTGGGCCGAGCCGACCACAGTGGCAGTCGGACTGGTCATCTGTTCGGCATTGGTCTGGATTGGCGAGCTGGCCGACGGCGGCAGCGAGGCGCTCAACGCCGAATTTATCGTCTCGTGGTTGATCGTTGGGCTTGCCGCACTGGCCATGCGATACCGCGCCGGTCTCACCGAGGCCCAACATGAGCGGGTGCGGCTCGAAGAGCGGAACTCTTTGGCCCGAGATCTCCATGACACTGTCGCCCACTACGTTTCGGCCATCGCGGTGCAAGCGCAAGCGGCAGCGTATGTGGTCGACTCAGACACCACAACCGCGAAGAATGCGCTCGGGGACATCGAACGGACGGCGAAGACCGCGCTGGACGAAATGCGGCAGATGGTGGGAATCCTGCGAAGCGACTCAGACGACAGCCGTTCGGTCATGCCCAGCTCGCTCGCCGACCTCGCCCGGCCGGGCGACGACCCAAAGGTCATCGTGAATGGTGATGTCGACCTGACCGAGCTCCCGGCGACAAACACTTCGGCCGCGTACCGCATCGCTCAGGAGGCCATCACCAATGCCTCCCGCCATAGCGACGGCGTGACGTTCATAGAGGTCACCGTCACTCGAGAACGTGACAGCCTCGAGCTGGAGGTGATCAACGACGGGCAGCCAAGCACCCGCCGCCAAGGTAGCGGCTACGGCATGATTGGTATGGTCGAGCGGGCCGAAGCGCTCGGTGGATCGGTCGATGCCGGGCCGCGACCGGCATCGGGATGGAAGGTCCACGCCTCGATCCCAACAAGGAGACCCGAATGACCATCCGTGTGCTCCTCGCCGATGACCAGGACCTGATCCGCGCCGGGTTCAGGATGATTCTTGATGCCACTCCGGGGATGGAGGTGGTTGGCGAGGCTGACAATGGTCACGATGCGGTTACGAAGGCATTGCACCTCCGTCCCGATGTGTGCTTGTTCGATATCAGAATGCCCGAACTCGACGGGATCGAAGCGACACGCGAGATCGCCGGCCCCGGCGTGGCCGAGCCCCTCAATGTCATCATCGTCACCACCTTCGATCTGGACGACTATGTCTACGGAGCACTTCAGGCCGGCGCCACCGGGTTCCTGTTGAAAAACGTCGGACCTGAGTTGCTGCTCGCTGCGATTCGGGCCGCTCACAGGGGCGACAGCCTGATCTCTCCTGAGATCACCCGCCGCCTGCTCGAGCATGTGCAGCCACCATCGGCCCGAGCGACACCCTCCCCGACGTCGTTGACCGAACGCGAGGTCGAAACGCTCGACGCGGTAGCCGGCGGCTTGACCAACAAGGAGATCTCTGAGCGGCTCCACATCTCCCTCAGCACCGTCAAGGCTCACGTCGCCAACTTGATGACCAAACTCGACGCACGTAACCGCGTTGAACTGGTGATCTGGTCATATGAAAACGGCTACCGTCCGACCGAATAGCTCCTTTCGAGTTGGTCGCCCCCGTGCTCGCCAATGGCGACGTCCCGCAGTTTCATCTCATGAGAGTTTTCCGTCTCAATTTTGTGAGACCCCGCAGTCGGATCGCTCTAGTCTTCTGGGAATGCGTACACGGGTAGCCCAAGCAGCCACACGAGCCGTCCGGTCGACGCTCGCCTTCGGTGCGGCAAGGCTTGCGACAAACGATTGGTTGATGGGGCTTATCTACGACCTAACGAACGAGACCAATTTCGCCGGGCTCTCTGAACACGAAGAGATGCTGAGCGACACGGTGCGCGTCAACACCTATCACCACGGCATTCACCGAAACGTGAACGAGGGTGACGTCGTGCTCGACCTCGGCACCGGCACCGGGCTGCTTGCGTTTATGGCTGCCGAGGCAGGAGCGTCGAAGGTGTATGCGGTTGAGCACTCCGATTTCATCGACCTGGCCCGGGCGATCGCCGAACACAACAACGTCACCAATATCAAGTTTGTGCAGGCGAACAGCCGCGAGTTCACGCCTCCCGAGAGAATCGATGTTGTACTGCATGAGCAGATGGGCGACGAGCTCTTCAACGAGAACATGCTGGAGAACTTGCTCGATCTCCGAGAGCGGGTGCTCCGCCCCGGCGGCCGCATCCTGCCTGCACACTTTCAGCTGTTTGTAGAGCCGGTTTCGTTTTGCGAGGAGATGCGCGTGCGTCGCTTCTGGAACATCGACCTTCCCGACGGCATCGACCTCAGCGCCATGGAGGGCTCCCCGATCGCAGCTCGCTTCGACACAGGCCGTGCCGACCAACTGTGGATTCGACCAGGCTCGGTTGTCGCAACGATGGGCGCGCCCAAGCCCGTGCTCGAATTCGACCTCAACACGCTCGAATCAATGGCTGCCCTACCGGTCGATCACGTTGTCGAGCGAACCGCTACAACCGACCAGATCATCGACGGGCTGACTGTCTGGTTTACGGCGTCGTTCGACGAAGCAACCAGCATGAGCACCTCCCCCCTTGCCCCCGTGACCAGCTGGGGCAATCGCATGTTCCGCGTGGATGAAGCGGTTGAAGCCGGAGAGACGCGACGCTGGCACGTCAACCTCGGCGATCTGGATAGACCCGAAACCTGGAGCGTCGAGGCGCTCTAGTGGTTGGACCGATCGGGCCAGCTGATCGGCCGGGGCGCCGGCATTCGATCTGTTGCTGACGGGACGGTCAGTCGATGGTAGGTCGGTGTCAGATCGTCGTGAACTGCGGCTCTCCCGAGCCGGGGAACCCACCGCGTACAGCACCCGCGCTGACGTCACCGAAGAACGGCGTGAAGCTTTCGGCCAGCGGCCGCCCGTTCGGCAATGACATCCAGAGCCGCAGGAGATGACGCTTCCGTTCTGGCTCCGGGTGGTCCTTGAAGGCCGTGCGCGTGTGCAGAGTGAGGTGGTTGTTCAGGAACTGCATGTCTCCAGGCTCGAACATCATCGTGAGATGGAACTCGGGCTGTGCCGCGAGTTGGTCTATGAGATCGAGCGCCTCCCGTTGTTCAACCGTTGGTTCGGAGATGGCCGGATTTGTTTCGGCCTCGATCTCGGCCGATCGAATGTGTGTGCGGGTATAGCGACAAGCAAAGAAGTCATCTTCCACAGCGAAGATGGGTTGCGTGTAGAACGGCGCTACACCGGGCTGCTCGTTGCCCTGCATGCTCCAGAAATAGGGCATGTACAGAACTTCCAGAAGGTCGGGCCGAGTCGCCCTGATCTCGTTGTGGATGGCCAGCGAGCTGACGATCCGGCTGAGACCGCCCTCTTTCGCCGGGTGCAGACAGAACAGACCGGTGACGTCGGCGGCGTCGCAGTGATACGTCAGCTCTCCGCTCGAGGTGTAGCCCCGGAACTTCGGACCGTCGAGGGGCGTGCCGAGATCGCGCACGTCGCCCAGGTAGTCGTTTCGTTTGCTTTGTGACACCGCCGTGCCGACGTGCAGTCCGATGCCCCAGAACACCATGCGCAGCTGGTCGGGCGTGAAGCGGTTGGTGGGGAAGCCTCGCAACAATTTCAACCCCGCACCGTCTTCGAGCTCAATGCGCATCTCCTGGAGTACCGCACCGAACGTTGGAAGAGGGAAGTCGGACGTGGACAGGTCCTTCATCTGTCGACCCGAACCTACCGAATGGGCGACTGCAGCCGCGACCTCGTCGATCTCAGAGGCGGTGAACAGGTGGATCCAGTTGTCTCGATCCTGAAGCTCTGGGCCCAGCCAAGCAGTGTTCGTCGACGTAGCCATTGGTATAGCTTCGCGCCGATCAAACGATGTCGGCCAAAAGACTACGGGCAATGGCACAGCCGCGGGAGCATCAGGCTGGTTCTTCGGCGATGCGGCGACAGAGCGCCTTGTTCTCCACGTGCCATGGAGGCCGCATGAACACACCACCCTTTGGCGAAGAGGACTCGATCCTCGATCGCTTCCGCCTCGATGGCCGAGTTGCCCTCATCACCGGAGGCGCCCAGGGTCTCGGTCGCGGCTTCGCCATTGCCCTCGCCCAGGCAGGGGCATCGGTGATGACCGAGTGGGACAACACCTTTGATCTCAACCTTCTTGGACTGTTCATGTGTTGCCAGGCCGAAGGCCGTCACATGATCTCGAAGGGCTACGGAAAGATCATCAACATCGCGTCAATGTCGAGCCTGCTCGTCCCTCACCCCCAGAAGCAGGCCGTTTACAACACGTCCAAGGCCGGCGTTGCTCACCTCACCGCATGTCTCGCTACCGAATGGGCCGAGCACGGCGTGCGGGTCAATACCGTTTCTCCCGGCATCGTGCGCACGCCCCTGCTGGAATCCGAGGCGCTCCGCGACCTCAAGGACGTGTGGATTGAACAGATCCCCATGGGCCGCCTGGCGGAAGTGGCGGACATCCAGGGCGGAGTTCTCTATCTCGCCGGCGATGCGTCTGACTACATGATCGGCCACAACCTGGCGATCATGGGAGGTCAGACCCCATCGTTCGCGACGCGTATCACCAGGCCGCCACCGACGCCGGCATCGAACTGGTGGCTCTGGCAGCAAACGAGCTCTGTATCGATGGTCTCGACGCCGCGCCAGACAGCGACGCCGGTCGACGGGCGAGAGCCACCATGGCCACCGCGATCACCGCGGCAGCGGCTCTCAAACTCGATCTCGTTCAGTTCCCGTGCTTCGAGCGGGTCGACCGTGCGAATCTGGCCGTACTCTTCGATATGCAGAACTACATGCTCAACCGTGGCTTCGACCAGCTGCACCAACTCGATGCCCTCTACGACCGGGTGGCGCAGGCCCACGCGAAAGACGGCCGTGGTGGAGTGCTGTCGAGCGCCATCGTCGGCACCGGCGACGCCAAGGTTGGCGAACAGGCCGCTCTGATGATCGACCGTGGGTACGAGGGCTGGATCAGCCTCGAGAACTTCTACGTCACCGGGCCCCTGTCGCGCCGCAACGACGAACCGTTCGACACCATGGCCGAGGACGCCGCCGCGCTGCGCTCCCTGGTCGATACCGCTATGGGACTCACCAGGACGTGACCGACCGCAAGACTCCTGTCGGGCTCGGACTCATCGGCCTCGGCCGACTCGGCCGTGTACGCGCCGAGATCGCGGCGCGGCAGGTCCCCGGTGCCCGTCTCGTCTCGGTCCAAGACATCGATGCCGACCTCACCGCGGCAACGGCCCACGAATTCGCAGCCACCGCCATCGACTCGGTCGGCGCACTCGTCGACCACCCCGGGGTCGCAGGAGTGATCGTCGCCACTCCCACCTCGCTCCACGTCGACCCGGTCACCACAGTCGCCGAATCCGGCAAGCCGCTGTTCTGCGAGAAGCCACTCGCCTCGACCCTCGACGACACCCGACTCCTCGTCGAGACGATCGACCACGCCGGCGTCGCCTGCCAGATCGGGTTCAACCGCCGCCACGACCCCGACCATATCGATGCCCGCCGGCTCATCTCCGAAGGCCGGATCGGCACCCCAACCTATCTGCGAAGCAACATCCGCGACCCTTCCCTCCCCAACCCTGGGCACTCGACCCGAACACCGGTGGAGGCCTCTTCATCGACATGCTGATTCACGACATCGATGCCGCACGAATGCTCATGGGCGCAGAGATCACCTCCGTCTTCGCCCAGACGGCCAACCTCGCTGTCGACGCCGAAGGAATCGACGGATTCGCCGACAACGCCACCGTCGCCCTCACCTTCGACAACGGAGCCCTCGGCCACTTCCACGGCTCCGTCGATGCCCGCTACGGCTACGACATCCGGGCCGAGATCTTCGGCGCCGACGGCGCCATCGAGATTGGAAGGCTCAACCACCACGACGTCACCCTCCGCACCGAAGCGGATGGCCTGACGCAGCCTTCGACCACCACGCTCTCGCCGCCTTCCGCATCGCGCTCGCCTGCCAACGATCGGCAACCGAGCGGTGCCCAGTCGACGTCGGTGAGCTGGAATGACGGTGACAACGCCGGCCCACCCCCAGCGCCACGACCCACTTGCATCGGCGACCGTGGAGACCGCTGCCCGAGGTGGTCAACCTGGCGACCGTTCCCTGCCTCCCGATCATCGGTCGACCCCCGTTGCCAGCATGCCCTTGCAGCTGACCAAGACCAAGAGTCCAAGTACAAGACACGCTGAGCCAGATCGACCTACCACCGCTCCAGCCTGCGCTGGTTACGCTTCTGTCATGGCTAGCGAACGTTCCGACGAGGCAATGAAGCCTGATGATGCTCTCGCCGAAATGATTGAGCGACTGCAATCTGATGACGTTCTGCATACCTCGACTGTCAAAGAGGCGTTGAGCGCGGTGCGACGCCACGACTTCATCGAAGGTGCAAGCGTGGAAACGGCCTATGCCGATATCGCAGTGATCGTAAAGACCACCGAAGCCGGCACGGCGATCAGTTCGGCGTCGCAACCCACCATCGTCGCAGCGATGCTTGAGCTGAGTCTGCTTGAGCCGGGTCACCGGGTGCTCGAGATCGGTGCCGGTACCGGGTACAACGCTGCGCTGCTCTCGTCCATCGTCGGGCCCGCCGGTCTGGTGGTGACCGTCGAACTGGAGGACGACCTGGCCCTCGCGGCCGAGGATCGGCTTCGCACGCACGGTTTCACCAACGTAGTAGTCGTGACCGGGGATGGAGCGAACGGGTACCTTCAAGCCGCTCCTTACGATCGGATCATCGTGACGACGGGCGCTCCCAGCATCGCTCCCGCGTGGCCTGATCAGCTACGCGAGGATGGACGCCTTGTCGTGCCGATCGTGGGCTCAGACGGGTTTGGGGCTATCCGCTGTCTAATTATGCGAGGCACGGAACTCGAAGAGATCGAGACAATGCCCTGCGGCTTCTTGCCAATGCGAACCTCATAGAGCGTTCCCACCAACAGCGAACCTCTACGCACGTGACCGGCGACGGCTCGCACCACAGACCGACGACTTCGTTGCCGAGGCCAAGAAGAAATTCGCAGCCCATCTCCGAGGAGCGGAACCGACGGGACCGTTCACGGTTGTCTTCCATGGCATTGTCGACCATGAAAGCTCAATGGGAATTCCCGGCAATTCTGGCCGCCTACGATGTTGTCGCCTCATCAACAGATGCAGTAGCACGTCCAGGCAGCCGTTTATCCTGTCGAGAGGTCTACCTTGTCGAGCCAGAATCGATCGGCAACAACGATCTGATCTGCGACGTCGCCTTCCCCCTGGGACCGGCCTGACGACCACCCGGAAACGTCACTTTGACCTCCAAAATGTTCACGCCGTCGGCGTTCACTGCCGGCTATGGTTGTCGATTGGCTCATCTGAGGCTGCGTGCAAGGTCGATCATCTCGGTGCGGGTCAGGTCTGCTTCGAGACGGTACTCGCGACCATCGTCGTGCCATAGCAGTACGGACTCTGCGGCAAGGCGGCGTTGGGGGGTTTGAAGGATGTGAGTACCGGTGATGAACAGAGCTTCTGTCCCGAGCCCGGTCACGGTGTCGACGTCCTGATCAGAGCTGACGAGCTTGCGGAAGATCACTTCGGTGTCGATCGCAGTGCGGACCCAGAGCGTTGCCGCGTCGTCCCGCCAGCCAAGTAGCACGCCGCCTTCAGGCATTCGGTAGACAGCATCAGGCGCGCCCAGGTCTGTTGCACTGCTGTCCGGCGGATTGCCGCCGATTATCGCGGTCGCTTCGTCAATGGAGATCGGGGTCAGTCCTTTGGCGATGTGGGGAAGGACGGTCACGTCGAGTTCGCTTTCGCCCGTGATCTCGATGCGAGTCGAACCGATCCCGAGGAAGTCTGCGATGGCAGCTCTGGTCGACGGTATGAGAAGCGTGGCGCCGACAACGATTGCGGTGACTGCTGCGACCGCAAATAGGCGGCCTGTTCGCGTGGTGCGACGAGCGGGCTCGATCAATGCCAAGTCGACCGGTCGCCGCGGGATCTCGAGGTGGCGACCAACGCTGATCAACAAGGCTTCCAGCCGCTCGTCTGAGTAGTCGTCGGTCATGTGGCTCCATTGGAGTCGTCCGCCAGGGCTTCTCGTAGCTTGGCCAATGCTCGTGAGAGCCGAGATTTGACCGTGCCAGTGGGACAACCGATCACCTGTGCTATCTCGGCCTGGGTCATGTCTTCGAAGAACCGCAGTGCCACGACCAGACGATCCGCGGGAGACAGACGATTCAGCGCACGCACCACCATCTTGCGCTCGCTGGCCGCCACGGCCTCTGTCTCGGGCGTGGTGGTGCTCACCGATAGGACCGTCGAGGCCTTGACGGCCAAGCTGGCGCGACGGGAACGGGATCGGCGGTCGTTGCGGGCGGTATTGGCGACGATCCGCAGATACCAAGCTCGGAACCCTCGGTCTGGATCGATACGGTCCGTCGCTCGCCATGCTTTCAAGGTCGCATCCTGGACTGCGTCGGCAGCACCATCGGTCGTACCGAGTACGACGGTCGCCACACGAAGCGCGCTGTTTGAGTGGCGAGTCACCAGCTCTCCAAAGGCAGCAGCATCACCAATACAGGTCCGCTGCACGAGTTGTCTTTCGATATCGTCGATCAGACCGTCCTAGTCGATGTACCTCAACCGGCCAACAGATAGTCGACAACGGCCCCAACCTCGGCTTCCGATAGGCCGAAAACAGGCATTTCAATTGTGGGACCAGTACTCGCTGGAGAGATGAAGGCCCAGGGTTCCCGGATGGACTCAGACAGGTACTCAGCCGCGGTCAGGCTCGGCCGCCGATTGCCGGCCCATGAAGACGCCTCAACCAACTTTGGAAACTGCGACCCGATCAAGGCGGTTGAATCCGGCCCGGTGTGACACCCTGCGCATCCCTTCGCCTGGAACAGCGCCGCCCCATCGAGCGACACAGGGGCTGCGGAAGTGGTGGTCGGTTCGCGATCCCACGAAACCACTGCACTCATCAACGTCAGGATCGCAGCGATCGCCGATATCCAGCCAGCTCGACTCACGCTGCCAACACTCGCCGTCGCCGAGCCCAGCCAACATCAAGAATCGCCCCGGCCCCGAAGAACAGAGCAAGAGCCGGAAGGCCAAAACGGATCCACTCCGACCAGCGATAGCGGCTAGCTGTCGTCGAACCCCCGGGAGCAGCGAGATCGACGGTGCCGAGCGCCTGCTCACTGAACCAGCCCTGACGAACAGCCCAGGTCCAGGTCCCTTCACCGGGAAACGTCAACTCGGCCACATAGTGCCCAGTCTCACCGACCGGTTCGGCGGCGAAGAACTGCTCCTCACCACTCATCGAGCGGAACACTATGCCAACCTCTCCGTCAGGATTGACAGGCGTGACACCGTGTTGGCGGATCGTGAAACCGACCTCGACGGTCTGGTTCACCGTTGCCGCTGGAACCGAATCCAACGTCGTGACAGCCCAACCACCCGCCGACACGGACCCGGCGGCGAACACGCTCACGATCAGAGCGACGACCCCAAGAACCAATAGTTGTTTCATACCCCGTCCTACACCGCTCGCCCCGAATTCGTTCCACACTTTCTCTGCGCCGTCGGCCAACCAAGGCCAAGGCCATCGGTGCCGATGGGACGCTCAACGCCGGAGATCCGGCCTTTCGGGCGAACCCTCAGACCGTCAACATTCGGTCAGACGGTCCCCTCCACCGGGCGGGCCTCGACGGCGGGGCCGAGCGATCGTCCTTCGAGTTACTTGGTGCCCTTGTCGGGGAGGTGCGGGATCGCGGCAGTGGGGATCATCGTGTCCTCCTGGGCCTTCATGATCGTCGCATCAGCGCCTGGACTCATCGGCTGTCGGACCGGTGGCGTGCGACACAGCGGTTCGCCGAAGGCGTCCCATCCGGCGAGGTAGGACCCCGTTTTGCAGTTGGTGCGAATGACCTCCTCCAAGAGCGGGTTGGCTCTCGAGTTGGGCGGCGTCCAGGCCCGGCTCAGCGCTACAAGCGAGATGAGTAGCGCCAGCATTGATAGGGCGAGGGCCAGCCCTCCCGTTGACCATCCGGCCTTTGTTGCTCTGGAAGTAGTCGTTTGCTGTTCGTCATGGACGAGAAGCAGGCGAACAGGTTCGGTGTTTGGCATGGAGTGTCCTTGACGCCCGTGAGGTGTCAACGTCCGCTGGGCGGCCGGCACCTCAGTAGGGCCTTGCCGGATAATTCAGCCAACGCGTTCGATCCGGGCATTAGCGTGTGCTGGTGGCCACGATTCGTCCCTACAACGCAGAAACTGACAACGAAGCCATCTGGCGAATCTGGGTGGAGATTGGATGGCTCGAACCGTGCGATTCCGTTGACGGCATCGGCTGGACCTTCGCCGACGGTCAAGCCTTCGTTGGCGAGGTCAACGGCGGACCAGAGGTAGCAATCAACGCTGTTCCAGGGTCTATCCGACACGGGAGCACCGACGTTCCGCTGTCAGTGATTACATCGCTCACAGCCAGCCGCGTGGCACGGCGGCAGAAGGTCGGTTCTCGCCTCGTCGGCGAATCGGTAGCCGCCGCTCGAAACAGTGGCGCCCACGTCTCAGCCCTCGGCATCTTCGATCAGGGCTACTACAACAAGTTCGGGTTCGGCACCGGGCCATACGAACGCTCCTCTACATTCGATCCGGCATCGCTCACCATTGCCCCACCGGACAAAGACCCGCGTCGATTGACTGCAGACGACGCTCAAGAAATGCTGGCCGCAATGCAACGTCAGATGCTCCCGCACGGCCAGGTACGCCTGAACTTTCCAGGTGAACTTCGAGCCGGCATGACGTGGCAATCGAAGTCGAGCGCCTTCGGGTTCGAGACCAACGGCGTCCTCACCCACTTCTTCTTCGGAAAGATGGAAAGCGGAGATGGCCCCCTCGTCGTCTTTGACATGGTGTACGAGAACGCTGAGCAGTTGCTGGAGCTGCTTGGTTTCATTGCCGGCTTCGCCGATCAAACCACCGCGGTGAAATTTCACGACGACCCGCCGGTCGTCGTTCTTCACGACTTCATCGAGCGCCCGCTACGACATCGTCAGGCTACGGCTGGCTCGAACACTGCGCTCGACACAACGTCTCGCCAATGGTGGCAGGCTCGCATCAACAACGTTCCTGAGACACTCGCGGTGCTCGAGGCCGGCGACGAGTTGAGCTTCGGGCTTGTGGTGGCGGACCCGATCGAGCAGTACCTGCCGGATGGCAATTCTTGGACCGGCGAGTCTGGGACCTATGTGGTGGATCTTGGACCAACAACCACCTGCCGCCTTGGAGACATCACCGGTTTGCCCGTGGTGACCTGCAGCATCAACGCACTGACTCGATGGTGGCTGGGCGTGGCGAGCGCCAGCGCGCTTGGGGCGTCAGATGACTTCACAGCACCAGCGGAACTGTTGGACGCTCTGGACCACGCCCTCCGACTGCCCACGCCACACGCGGGCGCGGTTTTTTGACCCGAAGCTGACGAGCGGGCGAGCTTGCAGAACTTCGACGGAGATCAGGCCCGATGATTTCGTCGCTGCGCGATTGTTGGTGGAACGAGGGCAAGAACATGCCTAGCCGGCCAACCGACGAATAGGCGGTCGAACAGACATTGTCAAAGTTGAAGAGTTTCCGGACGGCGCCCGTGAAGAGTTTCTCAATCGCGCGATGCCGACGTTCGATGACACGACGTTGGTGTCCGGTCCGCCCTTGAACGAGCGGCGCGTGGCGCTGATTTCCACCGCAGGCCTGCACCGTCGCGATGATCGTCCATTCACCGAACAGAGCGGTGATTTCCGGATCATCCCTCGCGACACAGATGACGTGGACATCGTGATGAGTCATGTGTCGACGAACTTCGACCGGCTGGGATTCATGCAGGACGTCGACGTCGCCTTTCCCATCAATCGGCTGAAGGAGCTGGCCAGAGAGGGAGTAATCGACTCCGTGACTCACCTCCTGGGCCGGGAACCACCAGCCTGGAAGATCTTGAAGGCTGGTCGTGTCCCGTGAACTTCGGGGGCCCTGAGCCGGTCAGTCTTGAGGATGACCCGCATGGCGCCCTCGGTCAAGATCGAGCCTATGCGCAGCGGGCATGACCTGTTCATGGACACCAACAAGAAGTCCCTGATGGGAATCTCCGGCGTCGACTTCGAAGCCAGCGTTGCCTACCTCGTAGACTTCATGGCCGACGAGCACACCGAACCTCCCAGCACAGACATCCCTCGGCACCAGATGCTCAAGCTGGCGACCGACGAGATCAAGACCTACTACTTCGAGGCGGGACTGGCGCGTCCAGGCAATGCCACCGACAAGGAGTTGGCCGATTGGTACTATGGCGAGACCACGATCAGCACCATCCTGCGGAAGGTGAACCAGGTCTGTGCAGATTCAGATGACGAGCTGCTGAACATCATGTCTGATCGTCGAATCTTCCCTATCCATCAACAGCACCAGAAGACCAAAGGGCGGTAGCTTGATGCCTCGAAGACGATGAGCAATTCTTCGGCTGCCACGCCAACAAATCCGTCCGGTGCATTGCCGGGAGACCCCCGTCATGCCCTGACCGAAAAACAGCTCGACGAGTACTATCGCGGGCAGGATCCGAGCTGGATCGTTCATGCGGTCCTTCGAGACGAAGGCGGAGTCGAGATCGCCGACTCGGTGCTGGGCGAGCATCTCGACTATTTGCGGTCAGCGGGCGATCAGATCCGTTTCGCCGGTCCATTGCTGGGTAGCGACGGGAGGACAAAAGTCGGCTCTATCTCGTTGATCGACGCAGAGGACAGGGCGGCTGCCGAGAAGTGGGTATCGGCAGAACCGTTCAACGAGGCGGGCGCAGTCAGTTCTGTGACTCTCACCCGCTGGTCCTCAAGCATGCAGATCCGCCAACATGAGTACGCCCGTACCGAAGGTTGGAAACAGTTCGCGATCACCGCACACGATCGGCCCGATGGCCGCCAACGACGCCAAGCCGTCGCCGATGCCCATCATGAGTTTCAGGCCACGGTCATGGATCGCTACGTTGCCCGAGGACCGATGCTGACCGATGACGGCAGTGAGTTGATCGGGAGCTTCATGATCATGGAATTCCCAGATCGCCAGAGGTGCGACGGCTTCTGGGCCGCAGAGCCGCTGAATACTGGTGGAGTCTTCTCCGAAGTGAGAATCGACTCGTGGCGCTACGGCGCGGCATTGGGATAGGGCCGGCCGGCACAGCAATCCTTGGCAGGGGCCGCGGACCGACTTAGGTTGACCTCGTGCGAGTTGAGGTCAACCGAGCGAGCGGCGAAATGCCGGATCGGCAACACTGGGCCGACTCGTCGAAGGTTTCGTTCGAGATACGGAGGACATAGTGAACCCCATGGTCGATGGAGACTGGTTGGAGGCTCGGTTGGGAGATCCGTCCCTGGTGTTGCTCGAGATCTCCTCCTACGAACCGGCTCGGGCTTCCTACTTCGATGGGCACGCATCCGGCGCTCACTTCGTGCCGTGGAAGCAGTTCTGCTGGCATGACTCCGATAGGGAATTCGCCGGCCCTGAGGTGATGGCCAAGCGATTGGCCGCCTACGGGGTGACCGACCGGTCGACGGTGGTGTTGATCGGCGACACCATCCAGTTCGCCACCTACGCCTACTGGACCATCACCATGGCCGGACTTGAACGTCTGGTGACCGTTCTCGACGGAGGCAGCATGGCCTGGAAGGAAGGTGGCCGACCGCTCACCACGGAAATCCCTCCCACGCCCGAACACGGGCACGTCTCCCCCGGAGAGGCCGATCAGTCCTCCCGTCTGGGACGCGACGATGTGCTCGCCCACCTTGATGATCCCGGTCGCGTCCTCATCGACGTGCGATCGCCGGAGGAGTACCGCGGCGAGCGGGTGTCCCCGCTCACCTCATCGTTCGACCATGGCGCCGAACGCACCGGCCGGATTCCCGGCGCCAAGCACCTCTACTACATGGATCGGCTCCTCAACGAGGACGGCACGTTCCGGACACCGGAGGAGACGGTTGCGGAGTTCGATCAGGAAGGGGCCACCGCCGACAACGAAGTGGTCACCTATTGCCGGCTCTCGCACCGGGCATCGCTCGCCTGGTACGCCATGACACGTCTGGCCGACCGCCCAAACGTCAAGGTCTACGACGGATCGTGGACGGAGTGGGGCACGATCGTCGGCTTTCCGGTCGAGAAGTAGATGACTGACGCCGCTACTCGGTCACGGCGACGGGTGGGATCGAGTTGTCGGTAGGTGCCGAGATCAGCTCGTCCGGGACACCCAGCACCATCTCGTACCGATCTGCCGGCATGCCACGGGGGTAGGGGAGATCTGGATTGCGCACCGGCTGGGCGACCGGTTCGCTCGGACGGTCGTACGGGGTGGGTGACCGATACCGGTCGAGTTCCTCGGGTGTGATACCAGCGAGCTCTACGACTTCAGGATCGATCCAAGCTCGTCCATCGACCGCCGCGTCCGAGGTGGACACCTCGAGTGAGAGATCCTCGTGGCCGGCGAAATAGATCGAGTGACACATCCCGTGGTCGATCGGTCCGTAGATGTTGAGTCCACGGTCGCGAATACGGTCCCGAATGGCGAGCAGGTCATCGTAGGTGTCGACGTTGAACGAGACGTGCTGCATCGTGCCGCCGGCACTCGCCCCACCGGGCCAGCCCGCGTGAGTTGCGCCGATTTCCGCAGGCGCCTCGCCGTTCTGGGCCATCTCGACGAACGCTATGTAGGAGTGGTCGTGGAGCTTCATGAAGCCGTGCCAGGCACCTTCGACGCCGTGCATCCAGAACAACGCGACCAGCTCGCATCCGAGGACGTCGTTGAAAAAGTCGATCTGTTTCTTGATGTCGGCTGTGGAAATTGCGAGGTGGTGGATTCCATTGGGGGTCATACGGTTGCCTTCTTGGTTGAGTCGGGGTGGAGGATGCGCCGACGATGTGTTTGGTCATGCCAGTCACGTGCCGTCTCACCGTCCGCTCCGAGGATCGCTCCGAAGATTCGAGTATGTGCTTCCAAGGGTCGGCGCCCGGGGCCGTCACCACCATTGTTTAGCAATTTACAATTCGACGCCAGCCACGCGTGACCCGCGCACGACCCGGGTGCGTCCGAAAAAGCATCGATGACCGGCTCATCACGAGCACCGTCCATCAGTTCCTCGGCCCCAGCAGTGTCCCCCAGTTCCTCGCCCCCGGCCCCGGAACGGAATCACCATGAACTCACAGCTGGCTTCGGCTAGTACTACAGCCGTAGTTCAGGGTGGGTTGGGGTCGCCTCTGCGTCGGTAGTGGGCTTGTTTTGCTCGGTGTTGGTGTTGTCGTCGCCATTGTGACCAGGTGAGGGCTTGGGTCAGGGACTGGACACGGTGCCGGGTGGCGAGCAGGAGTCGTCGGGCTTCGGCCAGGGTGATGGGGATCAGCCCGTTGCTGGTGGTGGTGTCGGTGTCTCGGGTGGTGGCAGCGAGCACGGTGAGCAGGGCGTGGGCCCACATGGCGAGGGTGGTCCAGCGGTGCCAGGAGTCCCAGCGTCGGACTTGGTGTTGGTCGAGTCCGACGTGTCCTTTGGCGGCTTGGAAGTTCTCCTCGATGTGCCAGCGTTTGCCGGCTACGGCGACGAGGTCGGTGATGTCGACGCTGGTGGGGTGGTAGCAGCGGTAGTAGGCCAGTTCGCCGGTGGTGTCGTTGCGGCGGATCAACAGCCAGTGATAGCCGTCGCTATGGGGTTCGGGTTCGATGCGGGTTCGTGCCCAGGAGTAGTAGCGGTGTCCCTTGGCTCCTGGCCCGGCCGATAGGCGCTGCCAGGTGTGGGTGGTGAGAGCGAGGTCGCTGACGAGGTCGGGTTCTTCAGCCCCAACAGAGGTGGCCCGGTGGTTGGAGGCCACGGCCAGTACATATCCCAGTCGGAGGTCACCGATTGTGGCTCGGAGCTTCGGGCAGGCACCGTACACCTCGTCACCGGTCACCCAGCCGGCGGCCACACCACCGGTGATGGTGTGGGTGATCATGGCGGCGGCCAAGCCTGGTTTGGTGGCGAATTCCACGTCGTCTGGCACCCCGGCTTGGTGGCGGCGGTCGGGATCCTCAGCCCAGCAGCGGGGCAGGTAGAGGGCCCGATCGATGAAGGTATGACCCCGGGCCGCGACCAGGGTCAAGAACACCGCGACCTGGGCGTTCTCGACCCGCCCGGCGGTGCCGGTGTACTGGCGCTGGACCCCAACCGTGGAGGTTCCCTTCTTCAAGTCACCGGTCTCATCGACCACCAACACCGCTTGTTCTCCCGGGCCCAGGAGCCGGTCGGCCACGTAACGTCGAAGATCGTCACGGACCCCCTCAACATCCCAGGCCGCCCGGGACAACAAATGCTGTAGGCGATCCGGGGTCGAGTGACCCGATCGTTCAGCGATCGTCCAACAGTTCTTGCGTTCCAGGTCCGACACGAGACCCGTCACCAGATCCCCAGCGTTGCGGGCCGCTTCAGGGCGAGCGAATCGATCCGAGATCAGCTCCCACACCGTGTCGAGCTCAGTGGTCCAAGCTTCGGGGTCTACTACGCTGCGACCCGCGGCCACCGCCACGGGAATGTTCGTTGTCACAAACAGCAGACCCTGACGCGGTGGCCGCATCCCGTCCGCCATCCAGGCAAGAAAACCTACGCTACAGCCCCCTGATCAGCCCAAACACCCCCACCAGGCTTCACGTTCCAGGATCTACGGCTGTAGTACTAGGCCGAAGGAGGCGAGCTGAACTCCGGCTAAGAGTCGTACGTTTGATGCGTACACGGAGGGTTCTCCTTGTGATCGCTCCAGCACTCCTGTGAGTGCCATCAACGTTAATACGCCAGCGAGGATCGCCAATGCAAGTATCAGCCATGCTACGGCAAAGAGAAACAGACCAACGCCACTACTGGATGATGCAATGTCCTTGAGGAACGAGATGGTGATAGCCGCTACGCCGGTTGAGAGAGTCAGCACCTGTTTCGTCGTGTCTTGAGCGAAGTCGAAGGACTTCATCTTCTCGTTAGCCATCAGCAGAATGGCCAGAGTGGACAAAGGCCTCGCATTACCTCTGACAATTCCTCACTGCCAAGATGAAGCGTTGCAACTTCATGTGCATCTCGCTCACGCGTTTCTGAGTCCCAGTCGGTTGAGCTGTACATCGCTAAGTGGCGTACCATCAGCAGTGATCCGTTCTCAACGATCCGCTCTACATTGCGGAGGCCCAAACGCTCATCAGCTATCGTCGTCTCACTAAGCGCATGCGCGAGTTCAATCTCTGCACGATCCCATATTGTTCGCGCGAAGCCGTCAGACAAGTCAATTCCAAGCCCGGACAGTGTCATCTCGAATCTCAAGCGGTGAGGTCGGATTGTCGACTCGATCTGCTGGCGGACCGGTTCTAGCTGTTGAAGCTGCCTCTCCTATATTCGAAGTCGCTCATAGCTGCCGACGCTAGCACGCGAAAAGAGCCCGCCAATCTGGCGAGCCCCTAGCCGCAACCGCGATCATCACCTCCCGACGGTTGTCTAGATGTAGTTGTCCTTCAAACCCAGTCTGTAAGAATATCTAAGACTAAGTAAGTGGTGCCTGATACGCCACCGACGATTCCTACTACCCACGCCCACCATTGCAGGCGGTGAGGTTTCGGCGTTGGCGGTTCCTTATCGCCATCACCTGAGTCTCGGATTGCTTTATCTGATGGTTCAATG
>JAVJHY012295691.1:759-24466 GCA_035593235.1 Phascolosoma agassizii | reverse complement strand
CGCAAACGAGCTCGACGAACACGTGCGGCTCGACACGGAGATGCGTAGGCAGCTCTCGATCGCGGCCGAGCGGCGCGCGTTATCGGCGCGCGCGATCCAAAGCCTACGCCGCGTCGCGCGAACGCTCGCCGATCTGGACGACGCGAGCGATGTCGGAGCACCCCACGTCGCCGAGGCACTCGCCCTGCGCGCACCGCTGCTCGAGGATGACTGACTGTGGTGGCGCCCTAGCTCTTGCGGTTCTCGAGCCGAATGACGAAGCGCAGTCCGGACCACGTCTCGTCGATCGCGCAGCTCTTGTTATCGACGAGCCCCGCGCCCAGTCCGATCTCGCGCACCGCGCCGTCGGACAGATCCGTCGTGACGCCCGAGCTCTTCTTCGGCCATCCGATCCAGAGCCCGCCGTTCTGCTCGATGCGCCCCGAGAGCGCCCTAAAGCGGCGCAGGAGAATCGCACTCGACGGCGCGAAGAACACGATCACGTCGAACTTCGAACGGCCGCGTACGTCCTCGCGTAGCTCAACGTTCGCCGGCAGTTTGCCGAGCGCGAAGCCGGCGGGCCTGCCCACGAGGGCGACGCGCGCGCCCGGCTTGATCCCGAGTTTCTTCGGAAGCGGTGTCCCGGAATAGCCCGCCACTACTCGTGCCGCAGCGCCTCAACCGGATCCATGTCCGCCGCGCGCCACGCGGGGTATATCCCGAACACGACGCCGATACCGGCGGAGATCGCGAACGCGAACACGGGCATCGTGGGCGTCACGATTGTCACCATGTCGGCGAAGCGCGAGACCACGAGTGGAATCGCCAACCCCAGCGCGACGCCCACCAGGCCGCCGCCGACCGAGAGGCAGATCGTCTCGACCAGGAACTGCGTCACGATGTGACGCCTCTTCGCGCCCAGTGCACGGCGGATACCGATCTCGCGTGTTCGCTCGGTGACCGTCGCGAGCATGACGTTCATGATCCCGATACCGCCGACGAGCAGGCTGATGCCGGCGATCGATCCGAGCACGATGTTGAAGATGCGCTTCGTCTCCTCCGCACGCGCCAGTAGCTCCAGCGGGACGACGACCTCGTAGTCGCGCTTGTTCTTGTGATTGCGCGTCAGCATCTCGCGCGACGCGTCGGCGATCATCGAGACGTTCTCGGGGCGGTCGACGGAGAGGATGATCTCGTGCAGATCGACCTCTTCCATGTTGCGCGAGCCACCACGCTGGGTGACCTGGAGCTTGCCGTACCACTTGCGCGCCGTCTCGAACGGGATGAAGACCTCGCCCGTGATTTCGAGGTCGACCGCGGGCTGGTCGTCGCCGAGTGGAATGCGCGGCGCGAGCGACCCGACCACCGTGAAGTAGTCTCCGCCGATCTTGATGCGCTGACCGATCGGCGAGGAGAACGGGAAGAGGTAGCGCGCGACTTCGGTGCCGACGACGCACACGTTGAGCAACGCACGCTCGTCCTCGCTCGTGATGAAGCGCCCCTCGTAGACCAGGCGTCCGGTCACCTCCTGATAGCGCGGACGGGTCGCCATCACACGCGGTGTCAGGACGCGCTCGTCGCGACGCACGTCCTGCGCGATCAGCCGGATCGGGACGACGCCGTTCAGGCCGGGGAACGTCTCCTCCGCGCGTTCGAGATCCGCATCCTTGAGGCCGTAGGTGCTGACGCGCGAGGCCTGGTTGCCCTGATTCGGATCCTCCGCCGGCTTCACGGTCCGCAGGATCACGTTCTGGCTTCCGAGCAGCTTGATCTGCTCCTGCGCCTCGTAGCTCGCCCCCTCGCCAATCGCGAGCATCGCGATCACGCTGCTCGTGCCGAAGAGCACGCCCAGCGTCGTGAGCAGACTGCGCAGCTTGTGCAGTAGGAGGCTGCTGATCCCGGTTCGAATCGCGCGTACGAGCGTGTTCGTGATCACGCCGGGAGCTCCTTCGATCGGCCGGTCTCGCGCAGCTCGTCGACGTTCCCGTCGCACATGCGCAGGATGTGGCTCGCGCGTTCCGCGACGTGCGCCTCGTGCGTGACGAAGACGATCGTCTTGCCCTCGCGCCAAAGCTCGTCGAACAGGTTGAGGATGTCTTCGGCGGTCTGGCTGTCGAGGTTGCCCGTCGCCTCGTCCGCGAGAATCAACTCGGGATCGTTGACGAGCGCGCGCGCGATCGCGACGCGCTGCTGCTGACCACCGGAGAGCTCGAGCGGCTTGTGCCCCAAGCGATCCGACAACCCCATCCGATCGGCGAGACGGCGCGCGCGCTCCTCGCCGTCCTCAGGCGGCTCGTCCTGGTAGAAGAGCGGCACCATGATGTTCTCGAGCACATCGAGCTGCGGGATCAGGTTGTACGACTGGAAGATGAAGCCGAGCTTCTCCGAGCGCAGTTGACTGAGCTCGTCGTCGTCGAGCTCGTTCACATCGCGTCCCGCCAGGCGATACACACCGCCCGTGGGCCGATCGAGGCAGCCCATCACGTTCAGGAGCGTCGACTTGCCGCTGCCCGAGGCGCCCATGATCGACCAATACTGGCCGCGCTCGACACGAAAGCTGAGGCCGTCGAGCGCATGCACGGTCTCGGAGCCCATGCGGTAGGTGCGCTTCACCTCCACGAGCTCGGCGACGGCTCCGGTCGCGCCGCTCCCCCAGCCGCCCGCCGGAGCGTGCACCGCGCCGGCGTTCACCTCTCGTTCGTCGTCCGTTCCGATCACTCCGACCCAGCTTCGCCGCCCGGCGCGCCGCCGCCGCCTTCGCGCCACTTCTTCATCAGCTCGGCCTTCTTCTCCGGGTCGTTCATCGCCTCCTGCATCGCCTTGTGCTGCTCGGGGTTCTCCTTCTTCCACTTCTCGAGATCGAAGTCCTGGGAACCGCCCTCGCCGCGCTTGCTACCACCGTCGGCGGAAGCGGCGTGCGACTCCGAGCCCCGGTGCCCGCCCCGGTGCTCACCACGAATCTCGTCGCCGCTCGCGCGCGGTGCCTTCTCCGTCGTCTCGCCCTCCGGCCAATCGCCGGCCGCGATGACCTCGTTGTTCTCGGGCGCGGGCTCGAGCACGATGTTCGTCGGCAGACTGAGGAGCACCTCCTCGCCTTCCGTGAGCCCGTCGACGATCTGGACCCACTTGCCGTTGTTGTCGCCGATCGTCACCGGGCGCTTCGCGACCGTCCCATCCGCGTTCACGAGCGCGATCGGGCTGCCCGCGTCGAGGAAGACGGACTGCACCGGAACGAACGTCGCGTCCGCGAGCTCGTCGACGAGGATCTCGATGCTGCACGACATACCGGGACGCATGCGCGCGTCCTTGTCGAGCACCTCGATCGTCGTGCGATACACGCGCAGGTCGGGATTGGCGAACCACGAGTTCTGGTCGGGAAGGACGGCCTTGAAGCCGACGCGGCCGCGGAAGGTCGACTTGAGCGCGTCGACAGTCACGAGACACGGCATTCCGGTGGTGACCTTCTCGAGCACCGATTCGTGCAGGCTCGCTTCGGCGACATAGCCCTTCTCGGAGGGGATCGTGATGATCTCCTGGCGCTCGCGCACCTGCGAGCCCTCCTGCATCGGCGTGCCCGAACCCCAACGGTGGCTCGACTCGATCGAGTAGACAACCATGCCGTCGGTCGGCGCATGCATGACAGCCTTGGCGATCTGCGACTCGAGCTTCGCGAGCTCGTCGGTCTCGAGCCTCAGCTTCGCCTCCGACGTGCGCATGTCGGCCTCGTAGTCCGCGATGCGTGCGGTCGCCTGGAGCTTCACGCGCTCGAGCTCGCGCCCCGCCTCTTCGACGTCGGCCTCGAGCTCGGCAACGGCGCGCGGAATCTCGTACTCGACGAGCAACTTCTCGGCGCGCACGGATTGCTCGTACTGGATTCCGGCGCGCGTCTTCGCGAGGCGATCGGCGTCGAGCTCGGACTGCTCGAGGAACCCGCGCTCGGCGAGCTTCTCGGACCATTCGAGGTCCTGGACCGCGCGCTCGCGCTCCTCCTGCCGCAGAACGATGTCCTCCTTCGCCTTCTCGAGCAGCTGCGGCATGTCGCCTTCGTCATACTTCCGGCGGTCGATCTTCGCGAACTCGACGACCTGCTCGGCGCGCGCGATGTCGGAGAGGTTTTGGCTCTGCTGAATCTCGTACGTCTGCTTGGCCTTCGTGTAGGAGGCGCTCGCGTTCTGGACCTTGATCTCCTGCTGGATCTTGCGATCGAGCAGCTCGGAGCTGTCGAGCTCGCAGACGAGGTCCCCTTCTTTGACGTGCGTCCCCTCCTCGATCAGGTAGAGCACCGAGGCGTCTCCCTCGAGCTCGCTCTTGAGCGTCGCGCTGTCCGCCGCCTTGAGGTTGCCGCGCTCGACGACGCTGATCCGCAGGGGGCCGCGCATCACGGTCGCGCCGGCCATCTTGGCCTCGGGCTCGGACGAGAACGCACCGGTCGACCGCGCGGCCAGCGCGCTTCCGCCGACGACGGCGATCGTGATCAACGCGGGCCAGAGCTTGTTCTTCTTCATGGCGTAATCCCTTCGGACCGTGCGAGGAGCGGCTCGGTATCGATCTCGATCCCGCGCTCCGAAACGCGCAACAGCTCCATGTCTCGGTAAAGTCCGAGACCGGACAGAATGTACTCGGTGATCGCGCTGGCTGTGCCGTTCTGCGCCGCGACCAGGTCCTCCTGCGCCTCGAGCACATCGCGCGTGTCCGCGCGCCCTGCCTCGAGGTTCAGCTGGGCGCTCTCGACGCGACGCTCGGCGAGCGCGACGGCGCCGCTCTGGATCGTATACCCCTCGCGCGCCACGCTCAGGCTACGGATCGAGTCGCGCAGGCTGGCGCGGATCGCGTCCGCGGACTCGTCCGCGGCACGCCGCGCGACCTCGAGCGCGATCAAACTGGCACGATAGGCGTTGCGTTCCCGAAGCCGATCGAACGGCAGGTCGAAGGTCAGCGTCGCGTCCCAGTTGACGTTCGAACCGCGGTAGTCGAGCAGGTCGTTGGACTCGCTCGTCGCAGATGCACCGAGCTCGAGGTCCATTCCCATGCGCAACGCATCGGCGGCGACGTTCACGCGTCGCTCGGCGTCCTCGACCAGGTCCCGGTCCGTCAGATAGTCGAGCCGTTGCGTCAGCGCGACGTCGAGGACGGCATCCTCGATGAACTCTACGTCCAGTTCATCCCACGTCTCGAGCACAAGCAGTTCCCCCGCGTCGAGCTCGAGCTTCGTCTCGATGGGCAAGCCGAGAAAGAACTTGAAGTCGTCGAGCGCGGCCTCGAGTCCTTGGCGCGTTTCAATCACCCGGTTCTGCGTCGAGAGCTCGTTCTGCCGCGCTTGGTCCACCTGGATCTCGTTCAGGCGTCCGGCTTCGGCGAAGGCCTCGTTGCGCTGGCGCAGGAGGACGAGCCCGTCGTAGTTCTGGATCTGGTTCTGGAGCACCTTTTCGCGCTGGAGGATCGAGAAGAAGCGCGACGAAACATCGAACGCGAACGTCCGGCGAAAGCGCTCGTACGCGCGCGCCTCGTACAGCACGTCGCGCTCAGCCTGGGTCAGCGGTTCGGTCACGATGTCGCGTCCGAATCCGCGCAGGAACGGCTGCGTGATATTGAGCGATAGGTTCGAGACTGCGTCCCACGCGTCCGCGTGGCCGACATCGCGCACGAGGTCGATGCTCGCGTCGCCGATGATCGACATGCCCGTTCCGAGCAGCTTGCGCAGCCCGACGATCGAGAAAACGCCGGCGGTGTTCGCATCGTCGCCGGTCCCGTTGAGGAAGGCACCGAACGTCCCAGTCTCCTTCACGGAGAACTCCCAGCGCTCGAGGGTGAGATCGAGCGCCGCGAGGTAGAGCCGCTCGCGCTGCGTCTGGTACTGACGGTTGTTCTCGGCCGCAACCTCGAGGCACGCCATCAGATCGAGCGGCGCGCCGAGCTCTCCGCCGCCCAGGAGGCGGTCGCGGAGCGTCGACTCGGGCCGGTCGATCGTGAACGGGCTGCCGGCGGCGAGCTCGTCGCGACGCTCACGGACGATCTCGTAGACCTCACGATCCGCGTCGCGGACGTGAACCGCCGGGGCGCGGCAGCCCGCGACGAGCAATAGGGCGACGAGCGGAGCGGTCCGGGCGAACGCCCGGCGAAGAAGAAGGGGGGTGGGAATCAAGACGGACGGGCGACGGGGTACGAAGCCATCCAGGATAACGTGCGGCGGCTCCGGAGCGCGCCCCTTCCCACTGTAAGCCCGCGGTGTGCGCCGCTCAGCGCGCGGGCAGGGGGTCGCCCCCGCGATCATCCGCGGATGCTTCGATCTCGGTCGCGCGGAACGTCTTCCAGCGCCCGTACGTGTCGGCCGGAATCGCGGTCGCGACGGGCCCGCCGGCCTGCCAGGAGAAAGACAGGAGGGCGTCTCCGTCGAAGCGATACGAACCCGCGGAGAGGCCGTCAGCGCGCCAGATGTCGAGCACACGCTCGGTCGTCTCGGCGCCCGCATCGATCGGCGTCGAAACCACCGGGGTCATCGCGTCAAACGACGAAGCGAGGGGTTGGAACACGCGCACGCGCTGCTTCCACTCGCCACCGCGCCGGACGGTATCAACGACGGAGAGCGGAAGCGCCGCTCCCCCAGTCAGATCGAAATGGCGATAGCGCACCTCGCCGCGGCTCGCATCGGAGCAGAGCGCCTTCTGATCGGGCGTCCACACGCAGCGCACCGTACGCCCCGAGCCCTCACGCAGTTCGCGGAAGACGAGCTCGCGGCGCGCGCGGCTGACACGCTCGGTGTGAACGACGCGCGTACGTGTCTCGAAGAGGACGAGCTCGAGCTCCGAACGCCACGCGCGCGGATCGAGTACGCGCTTGCCCGGATCGGGGCCCGTGATCCAACGGACGAGTCCAATCGGCGCGCCGCGCAGGCTCGCGTTCGACGGATCGTCGACCCGGAAGTACTCGATGCGCGTGCCCTCGGGCTGGGAAATGTGGACCTCGCGCACGTCGCCGTTCGCGAGCGCGTTCTGAGCGAGCGTTCCCGGTGCGACGAGGGCGGCGACGGCGAGCGGGGCCAGTAGCTTGGTAGCGAGGCGGAGCATCGGTCCGCTCTCTATCGGGGATCGGCGCCGATCGCTTGAACGGGCCCCTAGCGCCCGGGGTCGGCGGGCGCGTCCTCGACGCGGTCGGAAACCGCCCACTCGGGGGCATCAGGGCCGATCCCGAGGACTCCGCGTCCCCACAGGTGGAAGACGCTGACCACAAGGAAGGCGAGCAGGATGTTGAAGAACAGCCCGACGCGCGCCATCGCGGGCGCCGCCACGCGGCGCGAGGCGAACACCACCGCGTTTGGTGGCGTGGCGACGGGCAGCATGAACGCGGCCGACGCGGCGATCGTTGCGGGCGCCATGAACAAGAGCGGCGACATGTCGGCCGCGATCGCCGCCTGGCCGAGGACCGGGAGCAGCACGGCCGTCGTCGCGGTGTTCGACGTGATCTCGGTCAGCACCGTGACGAGCACGACGATGACGGCCACAGTGACGAGCGGGGACGTTCCGGCGAGCAGCGGTCCGAGCTGGTCGCCGACCACGCGATCGAGCCCGGACTCCCTGAACGCACCGGCGATCGCGAAGCCGCCGCCGAGGAGGAGCAGGACCTCCCACGGCATGCGCGCCGCCGTCTCCCAGTCCATTAGAAACTCGCCGCGTTTGCGATCGACGGGAATCACGAAGCACAGAACTGCCATGAGCGTCGCGACCGTCGCGTCGGTGATGAACTTCTCCGGGTGATCGATACCGAGCGATGCCGGAAGGACCGCGTGCACCCAGCCGGGAAAGGTGACGAACCCGAGATCGAGGTCCGCACGCGTGACCCAGAGCAATGCGGTGGTCGTGAACACGAGCGCCATGAGCTTCTCGCCGCGCCCCATGCGTCCGAGCGCGCGGCGCTCGCGCGCGATCACGTCGCTACCCCGGGCACTCGAGCTCGGCACGCGCAGCGCGACGCGTGTCAGGAGCAACCAACCGAGCGGCAAGAAGAGCAGTACGAGCGGCAACCACGCGAGCATCCACTGACCGAACGAAATCGACGGCGCGTCGGGAAAGCGCTCGCTAAGTTGCCCGAGGAACACCTGGTTCGGCGCCGTGCCCACGGGAGTCGCCATCCCCCCCACGGACGACGAGTACGCCATGCCCAAGAGGAGCGCAATCGCGAACGGCTCGCGCGCGCGGATGTCGTCGGTCCCCGAAACGCTCGCGATGACGGCGACGCCGATCGGGAGCATAAGCAGCGTCGTCGACGTGTTGTTGATCCAGAACGAGAGGAATGCCGACGCGACCATGAACCCGAGCACGAGGTTGCGCGGGCTCGTCCCGACCCGCGCCACGATCCACAACGCGATGCGGCGATGGACGTTCCAGCGCTCGAGGCCGAGCGAAATCACGAACGCGCCGATGAACAGGAAGACGAGGTCGTGCATGTAGCTCGGCGCGATGTCGCGCCCGCCCATGACGCCGAGCACGGGAAGCAGCGCGGCGGGAATCAGTGACGTGGCGCCGATCGGCAGCGCGGCCGTCATCCACCACGTGGCGGTCAGGGCGGTGACCGCGGCGACCTTGCGCTGCGCGTCGTCCAGGACCCCTCCCGTTCCGAGCATGCAGGCTGCAAAGAACACGGGGCCGAGCAGCAGCCCGACGCGACGCACCCACTCGCCGGACGCGCCGGAATCCGGGGCGACGGCGGGCGGCGAATCCGGGGCGACGACGCCTATGCCGGCGCCTCCGTCTCGGCCTGGATCCACGCGAGGTACTTCGATTCCACGTGAGCCGGATCCAGCGCGACGAGCTCGGGAGCATCGTAGGGGTGCTCGGAGTCGAGGATCCTCTCAAGCTCCGCGACGTGCGCCGCGCGCGTCTTGACGATGAGCAGCGCTTCGGCCTCGCTCGAGACCGCACCCTCCCAGCGGAAGACGCTGCGCGCGGCGACGATGTTGACGCAGGCGGCGAGGCGGCGCTCCACCAGGGAGCGCGCGAACACCTCGGCGCCATCTGCCGGATGGGTGATCAGAAGAACACGCGCGCCAGGCTGCGACATGCGGGCAATCCTACGTCGCGCGTCGCGCGCGGCGCGCTAGAATCCCGCGCGCTCCGCCCTCGCCCCATGGGACTCCTCCACCGCGCCGTCGTCGCTTCTTTGCCGCTCTTGCCGCGTCTGCTGATGCGTTCGCTCTCGTCGCGTTACATCGCAGGCGAGACGCTCGAGCAGGCGCTCGCGCGTTTGCAACCGCTCACGGCGGACGGCTGTCTCGGGATCCTGGACATCCTCGGCGAAGACGTGGCGAACGAGGCGGACGCGCGCGCGGTCGTCGCCGCGTACGCGCGCGCTGCGGAGGCGATCGCCGGCGCCGGGCTCGACGCCTATGTTTCGGTGAAGCCGACGCACGTCGGGCTGCGCATCTCCGAAGACCTCGCGTTCGAGCTGTACGTCGAGCTCGCGCGACGTTGCGCCGAGCTCGGGTTGTTCCTGCGCGTCGAGATGGAAGACCACACGACGACCGACGCCACGCTGCGCGTGTTCGAACGACTGCGGCGGGCGGTCGACGGAAACGGGGTCGGGATCGTGCTCCAGTCGCGACTCTTCAGAACCCCGAAGGACATCGACGCGCTCGCGCCTGGGCCCATCTCGGTACGCATGGTGAAGGGGATCTACCTCGAACCGTCCGAGATCGCGCACGTCGATCCCGATCCGATCCGCGCGGCGTACGTCGACTGTTCGCGTCAGCTGTTCGAGCGCGGCGCCAGCGTCTCGTTCGCGACACACGACGAGGGTCTCGGCGATAGCCTGCTCACGCTCTGCCGCGAGCTCGCGATTCCGAAGGAGCGCTACGAGTTCCAGGTTCTGCTCGGTGTGCAGGAGCGGTTGTGGCGGAAGTGGCGTGACGCCGGACACCCGGTGCGCGTCTACGTTCCGTTCGGGCCGGAGTGGCGCGCATACAGCACGCGGCGCCTGCGCAAGAACCCGCAGATCCTGCGGCACGTCATGCGCGACTTCTTCTCGCTCGGCCGCTGAGGACTACTTTCCGACCGCAAGTCGGCGAGCGAGGATCTCGCTGAGCGCGCCCGTCCGCAGGATCTTGTTCATCGTCGTGCGGAAGTCGTAGTTGACGCGATACCACGACACGCGGTCGTCCTCGAGGACCGCGTAGCACGCGCGACAGTCGCCGTCCCGCGGCTGCCCCGTCGAACCGACGTTGATGTAGTACTTCTTGTCCGGATCGAGTTCGTACGTTAGCTCGTCCGCGCCGTTCAGCGCCTGGAAGCGCAGGTCCTCGTCGTGAACGCCGGGCTGGTGCGTGTGCCCGGCGACGCCAACCCCATCGAAGCACGAGAAGATCGAGCGCAGTTTGTCGGGATTCAGGATCCCGTCGGTCGAGAGCACGTACTCGCGCACGGGATCACGGGGCGAACCGTGCACGAAGAGGAAGCGCCCCTCCGTCATGCGCAGCGGCAACCCGCGCAGCCACTTCCAACGCGCGCGCTTCTCGGACGAACTCCACCAGTGCGGCATCATCCGCTTGCGCGTGTAGTCGATCGCCCCCTTGGCGTGGGGATTGAAGTCCGAAGCGTCGCGAAAGAGAGCTTCGTCGTGGTTGCCAATCAGGCACCAACGTGCGTGGCCGCGCACGAGGTCAACGCAGTATTCGGGATCGGGTCCGTAGCCGACGACGTCGCCGAGGCAGATGAGATCGGTGACGCCGCGCTTGCGGATGTCGTCGAAGACGGCTTCCAACGCTTCGCGGTTCGAGTGCAGGTCAGAAATGACCGCGACCTTCATCCTCTCGCAAAGCCCTCCGCCGCCGCCTCGATCAACTGCTGCCGCACATCGTGCAGCGACCCGGCGATCGTCGCGCCGGACGCCTTGACGTGGCCGCCGCCTCCGAAACGTTTGGCCAACCTGTTGACGTTGTAGTCTGTCTTGCTGCGCGCGGAGAGCTTGCAGATCCCATTCTCAAGCTCGCGCACATACAGCACCACCTCGACCTCGCCAACCGAACGCAGGATGTCGAGTACCGCGTCACTGCTGACCAGCGCGCTCGCCTCACTTGCGTCGAGCGGATGGTCAACGACCGCGAGCCGCCCGTCGCAAAAGTACTCGGACCGTTCGAGCAAGCTCGCGATCGCGCGCGGCTCGGTCGGCGGGTTGCGCTGGTACACGGACGCGAAGACACGCGTCGGGTCCACGCCACGGCGCAGGATCTCGGTCGCGACCTCCATCGTCTCGACGTCGGTGTTGCTGTATCGGAACCAGCCCGTGTCGGTGACGAGCGACGTGAAGACGCCCGCGGCAGCCGCCTTGTCGATCTCGACGCCGAGCATGGTCAGCATGCGCCACACCAAGAGCCCGGTCGCCGAAGCGGTCACATCGACGAATGACTCGTCCCACCAAACCGGTCCGGAAGCGGGGTGGTGGTCGATGACGAGCTTGCGCGCGCCGGCGCGCTCGATCATCTCGGCCATCCGCCCGCAGCGCGAAAGCTCGTTGAAGTCGAGCAGCACGACCACGTCGTGCGGCGGCAGCGACTCACCATCGAAGACCTGGTACGGGCCGTCTTCGTACAGGTAGCCGAACATCGGCCCGGGATCGTCGGGGTTGACGATCGTGACCTCCTTGCCGAGCTGCGTCAGCCCGCGTGCGAGCGCGCCCTGCGAACCGATGCAGTCCCCGTCCGGGCGGACGTGCCCGACGAGCAGGAAGCGGTCGGAGTCGCGAACGAGCTCGAGGGCGCGTTCGTGGCTCGGATCGGTCGCTGGTTTCGAAGCGGTCTTCATCTCGAGGCCATCCTTGGTCCGAACGGGGCGCGCGGAAGTGCGGTCCGTTCCGCCGGGTCCCGGTCCGAACGCCGCGCGCGCGAACCCCAGTGTACGCTTGTTCGGGCTCCTAGATCGATACCCGCCGCCCGCCGATCCACACGGATTCCACCGGTGCAGACGAGTGAATGACGGCCGGGATCGCGCTGCCCCGGGTCTCGTTCGGTGAATCGAACAGCGCAAGGTCGGCGCTTCGACCGGATCGCAACTCGCCGGCGACCCCGTCGAGTCCGAGCGCGATCGCTGCGTTCGTCGTCGCCATTCGAAACACCTCTGCAGGCGCAAGCGTCGGAAACGACCGCAGCGCCAGGCGCATCTCTCGGCGCATGTCGAGGTCCTCATTGCTCGCGAGCGAATCCGTTCCGAGCGCGAGCGTCACGCCCGCGCGCCGATACGTGAGCAACGGGAACGGGGCCCGGTCGAAGAACGCATGCGTCCCCGGACAGTGAACGAGCGCAACGCCCGCGCGCGCAACACGGGCGGGCTCGCCCCGCGCCGGATGGTTGCCGTGCACGAGCGAGGTCGTTCTGCGGAGAAGCCCCGCGCGCTCGATCAGATCGAGTCCGCGCACCTTGGGTGAGGGCGGAAGAATGGCTCCTAGGGGACCGGTCCCGCGCGAGAGCCACTCGGTCTCCTCTTCGGTCTCGGACCAGTGAATCGTCACGTTCGCCGCGCGGCGCCGCGCCAATTCGGCGACGCGCGTGAGCAACTTCGTCGATGCCGTGTAGGGCGCGTGCGGCGAGATGCCCTCGCGCGAGTTCCGTCGCGCGGGAAACGCGCGCCGCACGTTCTCCATCGCCGCATCCGTTCGTTCGGCATCCCACGCATCGAGCACCTCCCTGTAGATCACCGAACGGATCCCACGACGCGACGCGCGCGCACCTTCGCGCGTTGAGGCGATGTCGCCGATCGAAGTCGTCCCGGACGCAAGCGACCGCGCGATGCCCGTGCGCACTCCGCGTTCGTAGTCGCCCACGCGAGACGAACGGTGTGCGGCCAGAACGCCGGCAATCCAATCCGCGAAGTCCGTGCGACCGCTCGAGCGACGCGCGAAGGTCCCGAGTTCGAGGTGCGCGTGAGCGTTCACCAACCCGGGCGAGAGAATGCCCCCGCCGACATCAATGACGGGACCGAATCCCGCGGTCGAAGCGCGCTCGATCGCGCGGCCACTGCGCGCGACGCGGACGACACGTCCCGCTCGAACGACGACTCCGCCGCCCTCGGTCACACGCTCAGCGTGCTCGATCACAAAGCGAGCGCGGAGAATCATCGAGACACCCCGGCCGTGGGATTCGGCGGAGCGATCAGTCGGGCGTAACTCGGATCGTCAGATCCTCGATGCCTTCGATCAAGCCGAAGAGCGAATGACTCGCGTCCCAAATAACCGCGATGCGGAACGCGTTGGGCGTCTTCGACGGATCGCCGAAGTAGTCGGTGAGGTCCGACGGATGCTTGACCCACGGAGTCAGCGAACCGGGGACGATCGAACTGCCGACTCCGGTCAGCGGCACGGAACACGGTTGCGTCAGCGCTTCCGAAGTCAGCATGCCCTGGAACCGGACGATCACGGGTGACATACCGATCTCGTTGCCGAAGATCTCCTGCAGCGTCTGGCCCGGCATGAACGTGCTGTCGCCACGGTACGACTGCGGAAGCGCGAAGCCCGCGAGGCGCAGGTTCAAATCCCAACCGAGCTCCGCACCGTCCGGCTCGAAGATGAGCCGGAAGAAGTTCGAGATCTCGTCATCGGGGTTGGCCGGATCGACGACATCGCGCTCGCTGAACCAGCACGACTGAACGCCACTCTGCGCACCGGGGCCGGACACCGACGGTTCCCATTCGTCGACGCTCAAGACGTCGTTGATACTGGCACCCGGGCCATACGCGGCGACGAGCTTCTCCTCCCTGGGTTCGACCTTGTTCATCTCGACGCCGATGTCGGGGATCGGGTCGAACGACTCGACGCGCCAAAGCCCAGGACCTCCGTTTCCGCCCGCGGCGCGGCCTGTCGCGATGAGCCCGAGTCCGCCTCGCCCACCCTCGACGTTGATGCGGCCACGAATGCCCGCAACCTGCACCTGCGGCGACTGCATCAGGATCGCGCCGCCCGACGCACCGCCACCCGGCTGCGCCGAAAGGAGCGAGGAGGAGCCGCCGCCGTTGCCGCCGGACGCGTTGACCACGCCGTTCGAAATGAGGCGTCGGCCGGCCTGGAGTTGGATGCCGCCACCCCCGCTGCCACCGCCCCCACCGCTGGACGACCCGTAGAAGGCAATCTGGAGCGGACCGGGAAGCGCGGACAGCGTGCAGTCGAACCCGACGCGGCCATTGACGCGAGTCTCGAACAGGTGCCCGCCACCGCCGCCGCCGCCCGAACCGCCGCGCAGGTAACCGAGCACGGGATCGAGCGAGCGCACACTGGGCGTGATGGCGAGGTCCGATGAATCCCCGCCGGGTGCGGGCGGCGGAAGGACCAGATCGCCGAAGAACGGCGGAACGAACGTCGTCGTACCGGTGAATCCGCTGAGACCGTAGCCGCCGCCGGCCCCCACGCCGCCGAGCGTGTTGATGCTGCAGCTGGGCAACCTCGGGTACGGGAAGGTCAGCGCGTCATCGATGTCGTTCGGGAAGCGGATCATGTCATAGGGCGGAGGCAGCGCGCCGGGCTGCGGCCACGCGAGGCCTCCACGCCCGAACGCGACCTCCGTGGGCACCATGGACAGCGTGGACGGGAAGGCGATCCCGACACCGGGCTGCCCATTCACGACGGCGTAGTCGGCGGGGTTCGTCGTGTCTATCGGACCCGGGTCGTTGGGATTGTCATTCAGCGGATCGAGCGACACGAAGTTCTCGCCGTCCGGGCGCGCCCCACCGGCACCGCCTTGGCCGCCGTTCGATCCGGGCAGACCCGCCACGCCGCCGAGGTTGAAGCTGGGGTTCTGAATAGGCGCACTGCCGCCCGAGACATCGATGGTGCCCTGTACAACGAGCTCACCGCGCGCGAGCAGACGCACCGGGTTGGATCCCTCGAAGCGGAGCACCGAGCCCGATTCGATGAGAACGCGTGCGAAATCGAAGACTCCGCCGTCGACCGTGAACGTATCCGGGTCGACGATGTCGACCACGTTCTGCTTGTTGAACACCTCGGACTTGGAGAGCTCCTCGGAACTGAAGTCCTCCGAGTCCGTGCTCATCGTCACGGTCGTTCCCGCCTTGATGACGAGGTCACCCAGGCGTCCCGAGCCACCCCCCGGACCGGTTCCGAGCATGCCGCCTCCCCATTCGCTGCCGCTTCGCAGGGAGTCCAAGAGCACGGCGGTGTCGAACGTCTCGAGCAGACCGATCGTGGAGAACGGGATCGCTTCGACCTGGAAGATCGTGTTTCCCGGTTGCACGAGACGGTTGCCGCCCAGGTCGGCGATCGTCGAAGACAGGTTCACGACGATCTTGCGCGGGTTCACCAGGTCCGACCCCGCCGACGGAAAGCCACCGCTCGGGGTGAAGATAACGGTCGTCGTGAGCGTGTTCTGGTTGACCGTGATCGAGAACTCGCCGCCAACGGGCACCTGATCACTCGCGTCGGCCGTGTTGCCGTCGGGGTCGACGAAGATCGTGACTGTCGACGAACGCTTCGTGACCGGGTTGACGAGCGTCGCCGGGTTCATCACGTCGTCAAAGCCGATGGTGACGCTCGTGTCCCGAAAGACGTCGATTGCTCCGCGCGCATCCTGATCGGGAAAGAGGATCGTCGGAAAGTCGTTGGCGTCGTAGCTCGAGACGTCCGCGACCGTAACCGTCATCGTGTGCCGCGGGTTGCCAGGCGTCGGATCGTAGACACCTCGCGACGCGAGCAGCGTGCAGAAGAGCCGCGTCGCATTGAGCGCCCCGCTCTTGCCCCGGACGAACGGACCGATCGTGTCGAGCGCCGTCCCAGGGATGAGCAACTGATACGTCTTGCCCTGGATCAGACCGAAGATCGGGTTGCCCGAGGAATCGAAGGTCAGCTGCGGCCGGTAGATCAGCACGCGAGAGTCGATCGGATCGACGCGGAACGCGCCGGGCGGCGTCCTGCCGGAACCGAGCTCGACCATCTGGAACGAGTTGTTCGAAACCGAGTCGATGTCGACGGGCTGGCTGAACGTGATGCGAATCTCCTGATTCACGAAGACGTCTGTGATCCCGCACTGAATCTGGTCGCCCGTCGTGTTCGAGGCAGAGCATCCGAGCGAGCACGACAGGATGCGCAACCCACCGCTTCCGCCGGCGGCGTTGCTGCCGCCGCCTCCACCGCCGCTCGAGCAGCCTGCGATTCCCGCCACGAGGGCGAGGAAGAGGGCCGAAAGCACGCGGCGTCTGTTGTTCAAGTCCATTCGATTCTCTTCTCGCGGTCCTACGTCTCGAATCAGGGTCGGGGCGCCCAGGGGCCGTCGCTACGTGGGCCGCGTGGTAACGGGCCGACAAAGCAACCGGGGCGACAACCGAGCGCGTCAGGGGGCTAGCAGGGGGAGCCGCCCGGGTCCCGCGGTTGCGGCAATATAATGTGCCTCGCAGGCGATCGCCCAGGAATTTCCCCCACCGGGGCACGCGCTCTATACAACCTGCGTTCCGACGTAACTTGGCTGATGAAGCACTCTAAGGGCGGACGCCGGGTGGCCGTCCGTGCGCGGTGTGCGGCGCCGCGCGGTGCGGTCTCGCACATCGTGCTCGACGCGCACGCAGCCCGGCGCGCCAGCGCGTTGGACCGGAAGAACCTTCCTGTGCCGCCCCCCCAGGCCGACTAGAATCCGCCCATGATCGTCCCCCGCTTCGTGCTCCTGCTCTCCGGACTCTCACCGCTCCTCTTGGCATGCTCGCCGTCCGACGCGTCGAGCCAGGCCGCCGAGGCGTCTGCCGACGCGGCGCCTGCGCCGTCGCGGCAAGCCGTCGAGACCGACGTGCTGAACCTGATCGCGGCCTTCACTCCGCTCTCCGCCACGGCGCCGCCGGGCGAGCAGAGCGCGTGGTACGGCCGCCGGCACGACACGATCGAGTCCATGCGCGAGGAGAGCCACGCCCATGGACTCGAGGCGTTGAAGCAGTATCAAGCGCGACTCGACACGCTGCCCGAGATTCGCGCTGGCCTGCTCGACGCGGCAGCGCACGCGGCTCCGGAAGAAACGCGTCCCGTGCTCGCGCTGCTCGTCACCGAGTACGGCGACAACATGCTCGTGCGAACGAAGGCGGCGGGACTCCTCGGCGATACGTCGCCGGAGCATGCGCTCGAGATCCTCGAACCGATCCTGCGCCACGAGAAGACAGGGCGTACCTATCCGCGCGAGGAGCATATGTTGCGCGGCTGGCTGAGCGCGATGCAAACGCTCGGCCGGGATCCCGTCGATCTCCTGTGCACGGTCGCGCTCGATCTGCCGCGCGAGATCGATGTGCGCCACTTCGCGACGAAGCAACTCGGCAAGATCGAGAGCGACCACGGGCGGCAGGCGCTCGAACAGCTGCTGACCGAATCGACCGGCAACCACATGCTGCGTCGCTTCGCCGCGCAGTCGTTGCAAAGTTCGCTCTCGGGAAGCGCGTTCTGTGACCTGATCACACCCGTGATGCAGAACGAAGCCGACATGAACTTCCAGGTCTTCCTCGCGAACATGCGCGACGCGAACTGTCGATGATCACCGACAGCCACGCGCACATCTACTGGAAGAGTTTCGACGAGGACCGCGATGAGATGCTCGCGCGGGCGCGCGCCGCCGGAGTCGGACGCATGGTCGTCGTCGGAACCGACGTCACCACGTCACGGCAAGCCTTCGAGTTGTGCGCGAACGAGCTCGAGCTCTTCCCCACCGCCGGCATCCACCCGCACGACGCCGACGGCGTCACGGCCGAAGACCGCGCGACGATCGAGGAGCTCTGTCGGCGGAAGGAGTGCGTCGGCGTCGGCGAAACCGGCCTCGACTACTTCAAGGAGTACTCGCCGCGGAAAGAGCAGCTCGAGAACTTCTATTGGCACCTCGAGCTCGCGCGCACGCTCGACAAACCGGTCGTCGTCCACTGCCGAGACGCGCACGAGGACACCGCGCGCATCGTGCGCGAGTTCGCCGGCGTGCGCGGCGTCATGCACTGCTACACGTTCGGCCCGGATGAGCTCGCTCCGTATCTCGAGGCCGGCTTCTACATCTCGTTCTCGGGCGTCGCCACGTACCCGAAGAACGAGTCGAACCGAGCCGCGGCCCGTGCGGTTCCGGCGGACCGGCTACTCGTCGAGACGGACTGCCCGTACCTCGCGCCGCAGGGCTATCGCGGCAAGCGCAACGAGCCGGCGTACGCAGCGGAGGTCCTGCGCGTTGTCGCCGAGACGCGCGGCGACGACGTCGACGAGCTCGCGCGCACGACGACGCAGAACGCCGCGCAGCTGTTCGGCTTGCCCAGCCTCGACTGAGCGGCGGCCAATCCCGAAGCGCCGCAAATGACAGCAAGGCGCCGCCGGACGAGCCGGCGACGCCTTGCCGCATGCCTAGGCGAACCCAGGCGAGAGAGGTGGACTAGTTGCCCACCACACTCCAGACGTTGCCGTCGTTCGCGACCTCACCCATGGCGGTGATGCCGAGCGAAGCGCCCATGCCCGTGAGCGCATTCGGGTTCGGGTCGCCCGTCATGTCGCTGTAGGCCGCCGCGGGCGCCGGAGGGAAAGCCAGGCCGTTGTAGAAGACGACCGGGTTCGTGCTACCCTCGTTGTTCAACGACTGGACCAGATCGCCTTCCTGGTTGATGAAGAAGGCGCGGTTGCCCGTCGCTTCGGCTTCGGCCGGCCACGCGTAGCAGGCCCAGAGGATCTCGCAGTTGTCCGGGTCGGGGAAAGTACCACCGCCTTGACCACCAATTCCGTCCGCGCCCGTTTCCGGGACGCCGAGGATGTCGCCAGCGGCCACGACGTCCGGGAGGTACATCTTGAAGATGTAGCCCGAGCGCTCAACCGTCGCCCCACCGATCGCGTCGGTCATCGTGTCCCGGAAGGCGGTCGGAAGGATCGACGGGTCGAGCGGGCGGATGTCCATCGCCGGAGCGTCGAGGACCGGGTCGTAGCGGCGAAGCATCGCGGAACCCGCGAGCTCACCGAACCAACCGAATTCACCGCCGCCGTCGGCGTCAGTGTCGATCGCGCACGAGGACTCGAGTTGAGCCTGTGCCGAAGCGATGGAGCGAAGGGTTGCGATGGCGGCGTTCTCGTTAGCAGAGATACGAGCACTCATCAGCTTGGGAATGGCGATCGATGCAATGATCGCGATGATGGCCACGACGATCATGAGCTCGATCAGCGTGAAGCCGGAATTCTTCCTGGTGTTCATCCTGTTCCTCGTTCGAATTCTTGCCCAACTCACCCCACGCGGGCGAATCGATAAGGCATTGAGAGACTTCGGTCGGGCACCCTGTGGGAATACCCGGCCTCTGCCAGAGCGCGGAGCGGTCGTCCTTCGACCGTCCGGTTGGGGACGAAGGCGACAACCTCCGCTTCCGCAACGCCTTGGCTATCGGTCCCACAGCTCCGGCATCTTGAGTAGCGCGCCGCGGTTTTTTTGCGCGCGCGAAACCCGCCCCAGGAATCGCGTTCGACGTCCGCACGGCAGCGCGGTCCCGCGCTCCGTCCGGCAAGGAAAAGGCGCGCGGGCAATCGTTTCCCGATCACCCGCGCGCCCGCGTTCGTCGCTCGGCGGAACCCTCGGCCCTAGCCGCTCAGGTTGCCGATGATGTTCAGGATCGGGAGGAAGACGGCGAGGATCACGACCCCGACGATGCCGCCCATGAAGCAGATCAGGAGCGGCTCGATCAGGCTCGTGAGCGACTTGATCGTCGCCTTGACCTGCGAATCGTAGAACTCGGCGATCTTCTCGAGCAGCTGCTCGAGCGCGCCCGAGCGCTCGCCGATCGCGATCATCTTCACGACCATCGGCGGGAATACCTTCGACTCCGACAGCGGATCGGACAGCATGTTTCCGTTCCGGACGCTCTCCTTCGACGCATCGACGGCGTTCGAGACGACCTTGTTGCCAGCCGTGTCGGACACGATGTCGAGCGTGCCCATGATCGGCACACCGGAGCGGACGAGCGTCGCGAATGTGCGTGAGAAGCGCGCCAGCGCGACCTTGCGCGTGAGCGCTCCGAAGACCGGCAGCTTCAGCGACACGTGGTCGAAGAACAGCTCGCCCTTGGGCGTCTTCTTCGCGAACTTGTAGCCGGCGATGATGGCGACGACGCCGAACATCGCGAAGTACCACTTGGCGACGAGCCAGTCGGAGATCGCGAGAACGGTGAGCGTGAGTCCGGGAAGCTCGGCGCCAAGACCGTCGAACACCTCCTTGAACCCGGGAACGACGCCGACCATCAGGAACAGCGTGATGCCGAGCACGAGCACGAGCGAGATGACCGGGTAGGTCATCGCCGAGCGAATCTCGCGCTTCAGCTCCTCGCTCGACTCGACGTACTCGGCGAGCCGGACGAGGATCACGTCCATTTGGCCGGACGCCTCGCCAGCGGTGACCATGCTGACGTAGAGCGGATTGAAGACCTTCGGGCAGCGCGCCATGGCGCTCGACAGGTCGGCGCCGCCGCGCAGCTCGGACGTCAGGATGTCGAGGCACGCCTTCATCCCGGGCGTCTCCGCCTGGTCGCGCAGCACCTCGAGCGACTCGAGCAGCGAGATGCCCGCGCCGATCATCGTGGAGAGCTGACGCGTGAAGATCGTGAGCTCTGACTTGTTCGCGTTCGGCTTGACCTTGAAGATGCCCTTCGAGCTCGCCGAGCGCTCGAGCGACGACTTGCCGCCCTTCTTGCGACCGAAGCTGCGCTTCGCGTTCTCATCGACGCGAAGCACGATCAACGACTTGTCTCGGAGCAACCCGACCGCTTCGTTCCGGTCGTTCGCTTCGATCGTTCCCTCGACCGTCTTGCCCTGGGCGTCCTTCGCTGCGTACTGGTAGTTTGCCACTGGATTGAATGGGTTGGGGCTAGCGGGCCGTGGTGAAACTCACGGCGTTCTGGGAGGTTGATGGGGTCGTGCAGGCAAGGCGCACTGACGACGCGTATTGACTGGGTTCTCGGACGGTCTTCTAGTCGTGCATCGTCACTCGAAGCACTTCCTCGAGGGACGTCTTGCCGCGTATGGCGTTCAGGATCCCGACGCGCCGGAGCGTGAGCATTCCGTCGCGCAGCCCTTGGCCCTTGATCTCGTGGACGGCGCGACCCTCGACGACCATGCGCTTGATCTCGTTCGAGACCGCGAGCGTCTCGAGCAGAGCGAATCGGCCGCGATAGCCGAGCTTGCAGCGCGGGCATCCGGTCGCACGCGGCCCTTTGAGCTCGACGCCCTCCAGCTCCTCCTCCTTGAAACCGACGGCGAGGAGCTCCTTCTCCGGAATCTCGATCGGTTCGGCGCAATGCGGGCAGAGCTTGCGAACGAGACGCTGGGCGGCGACGCAAATCACCGAACTCGAAACCATGAACGGATCGATGCCCATGTCGACCAAGCGTGTGATCGCCTGGGGCGCGTCGTTCGTGTGCAACGTGGAAAGTACGAGGTGGCCGGTGAGCGCGGCCTTGACCGCGATCTCCGCCGTCTCGACGTCCCGGATCTCGCCGACGAGGACGATGTCGGGGTCCTGACGCAGGATCGAGCGCAGCGCACCGGCGAACGTGAGCCCGCGCTTCGGCGAGACCGGCACCTGGTTGATGCCGTCCATCCGGTATTCCACCGGATCCTCGACGGTCACCACGTTCACGTCGGGCGTCGCGACCTCCTTGACGGCGGCGTAGAGCGTCGTGGACTTACCCGAACCCGTCGGCCCGGTGACGAGCACCATCCCGTACGACGACGTGGCCGCGGTCTGGAAGTCCTCGAGACACTTGGGCTCGTAGCCGAGCCCGGCGAGGCTCAGCGCAACGCCACTCTGGTCGAGGATACGCATCACCGCCTTCTCGCCGCCGACGACCGGCAGGAGCGACAAGCGGAAGTCGATCGTCCGTCCCTCGTAGCGAATCTGGAACTTGCCGTCCTGCGGCGCCATCCGGATCGCGATGTCGAGGTTCGCGAGGATCTTGAGGCGCGACATCACGGACGACATGAGCGCCTTCGGCGGAGTCATCGCCTCGACCAGTCGGCCGTCGATCCGGTATCGGATCCGCAGGAACTTCTCGGTCGGCTCGATGTGGATGTCGCTCGCCTTCTCGCGCAGTGCGCGCAGGATCGCGAGGTTGACGAGCTTGACCGCCGGAACGTCGTCGCCGCTCGCTCCGGACGCCAGGTCCAGGTCGTCGGGCGAGTCCTCCTTGACCGTGATCTCGTCGCCCCGAACCTCGCCGAGGAGATCGTCGACCTCCTGCTGATCGCGGTTGTAGAGCTGCGCGAGCGCGTTCTTGATCGCGGCCGGATGGCTCAGCACCGGCCGGACCTTGCACTTCGACAGGATGTTGAGGTCGTCCAGCAGAAGCACGTCGAACGGATCCGAGATCGCAATCGTCAGGCTGTCGCCGTTGCGAGCGATCGGGAGCACGCAGTGCTCCATGCAGCTCTCCTGCGGCAACGCCGCGACCGCCT
The DNA here is from genome assembly GCA_035593235.1 of Phascolosoma agassizii. NCBI lineage: Eukaryota > Metazoa > Annelida > Sipuncula > Phascolosomatiformes > Phascolosomatidae > Phascolosoma > Phascolosoma agassizii. The sequence continues at coordinate 2,080 of JAVJHY012295691.1, read as the reverse complement.
CGGGATCCGGCGTCAGCCGGGTGAGGTCGATCGGCGGAATGCCGGAGGTCATCCCGAGGACTTCGTACAGCCGCTCCTCCTGAACATGCCCACGCTCGATGAGCACGTCCAGGACGGGCTGACCCGTCTCGCGCGCGGCTGCCCAGTCCTCTTGACTGACCAGCCCCGCGTCGATGACGAGACGTCGAATCTTGCGCGAGAAACGGACCATCAGGCAGCCGACCGGATCAACGTGTGGAGCTCGCCCGGATCCGTGAGCGTGCGCTCGGCGTCCTCGATGCGGACGCGGCCGGCCTTGACCAGGTCCGCGAGCCACGAGGCCATCGTCCGCATGCCGACCTTGCCGCCGGTTTGGATCTGCGAGTAGATCTGGTGCCCCTTGCCTTCGCGGATGAGCGCACGAATGGCGGAGTTAGCGAGCATGATTTCGGCACCGAGCGCCCGGCCGCGACCGCTGGCCGACGGCAGGAGCTGCTGGCAGAACACGCCGTGCAGCGCGCACGAAAGCTGCGTGCGCACCTGTTGCTGCGCGTGCGACGGAAACACGTCGATGATGCGGTTGACCGTCTGGACCGCGTCGGACGTGTGCAGCGTCGCGAACGTCAGGTGACCGGTCTCCGCGAGCGTGAGCGCCGCCTCGATCGTCTCGAGGTCGCGAAGCTCGCCGACCAGGACGAAGTCCGGGTCCTGGCGGAGCACGCTGCGCAGCGCGTTCTTGAAGGCGCGCGAGTCGGAGCCGATTTCGCGCTGCGTGACCATGCAGCCCTGACTTTGGTGCGCGAACTCGATCGGATCCTCGATCGTCACGATGTGCCCTTGGCGGGTGCGGTTGACGTAGTCGACCATCGACGCGAGCGTGGTCGACTTACCCGAACCTGTCGCCCCGGTGACGAGCACGAGGCCCGAACGCAGCCCGCAAAGGTGTTCGCACACCTTCCGCGGGAGTCCGAGCTGCTCGAAGTCCGCGATCTCGTGCGGAACGAGACGCAACACACAAGCCACGGCACCACGTTGATAGAAGACGTTCGCGCGAAAGCGTCCCTGCCCCTCGAGCTCGAACGAGCAGTCGAGCTCCAAGTCCCGATCGAGTCGCGCGATCTGGTCCGACGTAAGGACACTCGTCGCGAGCCGGCGCGTGTCGTCCGGCGTCAACGGCTCGGTCTCGACCGGCACGAGAACACCGTCGATGCGGAGACGCGGGGGACTGTTCGTGGAGATGTGGAGGTCGGAGCCGCCCTTTCGAACCAAAAGGGCGAGCAGGTCTTCCATCGTGATCATTGGGGGCCTCGTTTGAAGCGAGTCTGGAGGGAGCTCGCGAAGG
>JAVJHY012294639.1:0-24491 GCA_035593235.1 Phascolosoma agassizii | reverse complement strand
GTTCGTATCGTGATCATCATACTGGCTGACTGAATTCTCAACATGCGGACGCTAGGCGGGCAGTCCAAACACAAACACAAACTCATCGCTCGTGAGACTCTCGACATCTTTGCGCCGTTGGCCTACAGACTCCGAATGACAAGCTCAACTGTTCCTGGCTTGTTGCGCCGGCTGGCTTTATCTTCAAAACGATGCGCATTTACGCGTTTCCGAATCTCTCCAATGTGCCAGATTTACTTTGTGAAGAAAAGGCGAACGGAAGGCCGGCGAATCGAACCTTGCTTCTTCACTCGGCCATTCAAAATCACTTGAAATTATGAATACTTGCCTTTCAAATACGGCCAAGCGAGCCACCGTGCCCATGGCACGAACCTGAGCCCCCTGCTTCTCCCTCAGTGCCTTGAAGGCGCTGATGTGGACCGGTTCACACGAGAGGTCCACAGCGCCCACCACGGCGGCATCCAGCTCGTGGGCTCGCAAGCCGCGCACGGCCAGCTGCAGGGCCTCAAGGCCAGATCGCTCCTCGAGCGAGACTGAGCAGCTCGGGCCGCCGAGATCCAACAGTCGATTCAGACGATTGGCCACGATGTTAGGCATGGTTCCGACCACGCCTGCCGCCTCGAGAACATCGACGACTAGGTCTCGGGCCTCTTCCAGGGTCCGGTCCGGGCCCAGCTCTTGGCTGGCCAGGCGCCACCGCGCTCCGTAACGAGCGACTTCCGGGTCGGTGCCCATGCCGACAAAGACGCCCGTGCGCTCCCGAGGCAGAGCCGGGACCTCCGCCGCGGCCTGTCGGCCTGCGTCGAGCATCAAGAGCTGCTGGGGCAGGGTCTGTCGCAGATCGTTCGGCGGGATGCCGAGTGCGGCGATGTCGATTTCGAACGCGTCGATCCGCCCCGCCCACGATCCGTCGTCGCCTTGGGTCAGGCCCGACCCACCGGTTAGCAGCATCTCGCTGAAGCTCGCTCGGTCCGGACAACCGGCAGCCACCACACCCATACCCACGATGGCGATCGGGGTCGAGCGGTTCTCTCGCAACTTCGTCAAGCCGGCATCCGAGGAGCCGCCCGGTTCCCCGGCTCCCGGCTGTTCGAGGATCAGATGGGCGTTATTGCCGCCGAAACCGAAGGCCGAAACGCCCGCGCGTCGCACGCCGCCGTCGACATGGTCGGCCACATCCCAGGCTTCACTCTCGGCCAGGATCCGAAAGGGGCTTCTGTCGAGGGCAGCAATCGGCGACTCGGCATGAAGGGTCGGCGGGCGCACGCCTTCGGCCATCGCTTCTAGGACCTTGATCACGCCGGCGACACCCGCGGTCGTGATCAAGTGACCCATATTGGATTTGAGGGAGCCGATCCCGACCGGCTCGGGCAAATTGCCGTAGACTTCGCGAAGACTCTCGATCTCAGTTGCATCCCCGATGGTCGTTCCCGTGGCGTGGCACTCGAGAAGGGAGATGTCCCGGGGCGAGACTCCGCTCATCTTGTAGGCCGCGGTCATCGCTCGAACTTGACCCTCCTGCGCCGGCACCAGCACGCCCTGGCCGCGCGCGTCATTGGAGAGGCCGATGCCACGAATGACTCCGAGGACGGGATCCCCGTCGCGCCGAGCATCGGCCAAGCGACGAAGGGTGACGAAGGCAGCGCCTTCAGCGGGCACGAGCCCATCCGCTTCTTGGCTGAATGGACGGCTTCGCCCGCTCCGGCTCAGTGCCGACAGCGCCGAGAATCCGACGTGAATGAACAAGTCGTCCGCGCAGTTGACGGCCCCCGCCAACATGACATCGGCTCGGCCATCACGGAGCCAGTCGCACGCGTTCTTGATGGCATACAGCGAGCTGGCGCAGGCCGCGTCGAGGGCGAAAGCGCCTGCCCGTAGCCCAAGCGCGCGCTCGAGAATCAGGGCGGGCAGCCCGGAATGGAATCGATTCTCGGGGGCGATCGGCGGCGCGTCGTTTTCGCCAGTTCCTCGCCAGATGCTCTCGGCGTAGCGAGCCATGGATGCAGAGGGGAAGGAGAGGTTGCCGAAGACCGCACCGACCCGGGCACCGGCTGTGGTGCCGCGCTCCGCGTAGCCGGCATCGCGAAGGGCCTCTCGACCCGTGTGGAGAAGCCACTGGAAGAGCGGGTCGAAGGCGAGGATGTCCCGCTCTGGAAGGTTGAATCCGGTCGCATCGAAGACCTTCTCGAATCCGGTGACGTATCCGCCGCGATCGGTCCAGGAGCGGTCCGCACAAGACTCACTCTGGGCGAGCGCCTGCTCGCGAGCCATTCTCCAGCGGCCCTCCGGTGCCGGGCCGACAACGTCTTTGCCTTGCCGGACCAACTCCCAGAGCTGCTGGGGATTCAGCGCTCCGGGAAGTACACAGGCGCGTCCGACAATCGCGATCGGCTCGAAGGACGGTGACATGACGGGGATGGAGCCTCTCTGTTCGGCACGGCACAGGGTGAGAAGACGAACGCTCTACGGGGGAAATGAAGTTGGGAGCAGGGAAGCGCCGAGCGCAAAGGCCGGCTCGATGCCGTGAAACGTGATGAGAAATTGAGGGGCCGAGCGCCCTCGTCTTGCCGTCTAGCCTTGCCTCGGCAAGAGATGAGTTTCGACGCCGATCAGCTCTGCAAGGAGCTGGCCTTCGGCGTCGTGAAAAGCGAGGTCGGAAACGCTCTTGCTGCCCTTTGCGCTGCGACCGATCAGGGTGCATCGAATCGTGCCGGCCTTAGGGTCGCGCGATCTCGCGGTCGGAGTTCCATGGAAGCGGAGTTCCCCGATTCCCGTCGGCAGGGACGCGCGTCCGAGGACGCGTCGGCACCACAGCAGGGCAAGTTGCAGCCCTCCATCGACAGCCAGCGGGTCCGTGACCCAGGTCGCGCCGCCGGCGACCCCCTTGTTGTTCAGCTCGGAACTCGAGACTCCATCCAGCTCGGCGACCAGCGCCTGGTCGGAGATCCCTCGGATCTCACGAATCATCTGAAAGGCCGGCCCATGGAAGAGCAGCTCGCCGTCGTAGATCGCTCGTTCGTCCCAGGCTTCGAGGTCGCTGGGCTCGGTGCTGCCGACGGATGCCGAGGAGAGTTCGCGATCTGCCGTCAGGCCCGCGACGCATCGGTAGTAGAGGCATCCTTCCGAGTCGCTCAGCTCCAATGCCACGGTGGCGCCACTTCCGTTCGTCAGCTGCTTGGCTGAAACAATCAGGAGCTTCGAGCCGGCGTCGAATTCTGTTAGCGAAATGCCACGCAGGACTTTCACGTCGGAGAGTCGCTCGAGGATCAGTTCAGGGCTGAAGGCTCTTACGCTTCGCGCAAACCACTCCATGGCCATGGCCACCGGTACGACCGGCGTCCCTTGGATCGAGTGATCCGCCCAGTAGGGCTGGGATGGTGCGCCGACGCAAACCTCGACAGCGTAGGAGCGTCCCGCTCCTTTTTCTGACCGGTCCGCCGCGAGCGCTTCCGCATTGGGTTCGCCGCCCAGGACCAGCTCGACCTGGCCGGGCGCGCTCCCTGCGACTTCGTCCACAAGCATCCTCGCGCCGACTCCAAGCGGAATCAGAGGCACACCCATGGCCTCGAAGTGCGCCTTCAGTTGGGGGCTCACCATTCCGCCTTCCCAAGGGCCCCAACCCAGGGACTTGACCAGGCAGCCGTCTCCTCGGCGCCGGGCTTCCGCCACCGCGACCTTGTTGAGGATTTCGTTCGCCATGGCGTAGTCGACCTGGCCGACATTTCCGCAACGCGCGGCGACCGACGAGAAGAGGCAGATCAAGGACACCGGGTCGTCCGCGGTCGCGGCCAGCAGCGTGCGCAGTCCCTCGACCTTGGTGTCGAAGACACGGTCGAACTGTTCGTTGGTCTTTTCGGCGACGCGTTTGTCGGCGAGCACTCCGGCTCCATGCACGATGCCCGCGATCGGTCCCCACTCGGAGCGCACGTCGGTAAGGCCGGCTGTTACCGAGTCAAGGTTCGCGACATCCACGGCCAGGTAACGAGCTACGGACCCGGCAGCTTCGATGGCGGCCAAGGTTTCGTGGACTTCACGGGTCGCCAGGATCCGTGCCACCTGTTGGCCGAGGGCCGCCGGTGTCAGCTTTTCACCCCGAGCGACTGCCGCTTCGAGCAAGGCGCGTTTGAGCGCGGCATCGCCCTCGACACCTTGGCAACAAGCCGGCTCCTCTTCGAGCGCGGTGCGCCCCAAGAGCACGAATCGGAGCTTCGCTTCGGCGGCCAGTGCGATCAGTGTCGTCGCGGTGACGCCACGGGCTCCCCCGGACGCGAGCACGACATCGCCGTCGTTCAGAGCCGGTGTCGCTCCACGCACCACATCGATCTGGCGGCTCCGAAGGGTGATCCGTTCACCCGAGACCGGGAGACCGACGTCGAGGTCGGGCCCCCCACCTAGCAACTCCTCGGCGATTGCAGCGGCGATCTCCGTTGCGCTGCGATCGCCCCGCTGGAGGTCGATCGCCTTGACGCCAATACCGGGCCATTCTTGGGCGACGGTTCGCGCTAAACCTGCGCAACCAGCGAGCCAAGCTCGACTCGGGTCGAAGTCGCTGGTGCCAAAGCGCCCGCCCGTGTCTTGCACCGTCACGAAGATTCCCGCGCCCGCGGGTCGATCCTCGAATCGTTGGGCCACCGAGCGTGCGGCGTCGAAAGTCTGTCGATTGATGTCGGTGGCGGCGACGTCATCCGGCACGTCGGCGAGCCCGCCAAGGCAGATCAATCCGCGCACGCCCTCGTCGAGAACGGCGGTGTCTGCCTGAGCCGTTACGGTTGTGATCGCCTGAGCTGCGATGCCGTGCTGGCCGAGGGCTGCCACAAGGGCAGCTGCCGTGCCCCTGCCGTCGTCGAGGACCTCGATGCAGCCCGCGCCATGCAGGCCGCGCATGGCCATTCCGATCGGCGGCGTCGCGAAGGCTTCCAGGACGTAGCGTCCCAAGCCGAGTTCGGATGGGGCCTGTGGGGGCTCTTCGACGATCCGCGGTGCCTCGCTCGTTGCAGCCGCCGGCGTCGCGACCCCCGAGTTGCCCAACTGGTCGTTCATGTAGTCGACGACCTGGCCCAGGGTGGCGAGCTTCGCCATCACTGCGGTGTCGACTTCCGGGAGGCCCGGGGCAAGATCGTTCATGGCCGAAAGGATCTCGACACGTTTGATCGAGTCGATTCCCAGGTCGGCCTCCAGCTCCATCTCCATGTTCAGCATCTCCGGCGGATAACCGGTCTTCTCGGAGACGACGGTCAGCAAGAGCGCGTGCAGGTCGAGTTCGCCAGCGCCCACCTCCGGCGCTGCGCTGGCAGTTTCTGAGGCGATAGCGTTGGGGCTCGCCGAGGCGGCCGGGGCACTCGATGCGCCGATCTGTTCGTTCATGTAGTCGACGACCTGACCGAGTGTGGCGAGCTTCGCCATGACCGCGGTGTCGACCTCGGGGAGGCCCGGGGCAAGATCGTTCATGGCCGAAAGGATCTCGACACGCTTGATCGAGTCGATCCCCAAGTCCGCTTCCAGTTCCATCTCGAGGGTGAGCATCTCCGGCGGATAGCCGGTCTTTTCGGAGACCACCTCGAGGAGCAAAGCGTGTAGGTCCAACGTGTTGCCAGTCGAGCCATGGGTCGCAGGCGAGGCCACCGGAGCGGGCATCGTGGCTGCGGGAACCGTCGGCGGGGTTGGTGCAACCGCCAAGGACGTGGGCTGCGCGACCGGTGCCGCCGCCTGGACAAGCGGTGCCATCGGCGGAGGGGCGACCATGGGCTGGGCGGACGGCGCATAGGCGACAGGGGCAGGGACCAGCAAGGGAACCGGGGCCGGCTGGATCTGCGGCAGAGCCAACAGGGGCGCTGGCTGAAGGCCGGGCCGGGGGACCGTCGGAGCGGCTGCGCCTTGACCCGAGAGGGACTGGAAGCTGCGCTCGATCGTATCGAGGTAAGCGGTATGGGTCTGGGCCATCGCCTGGAGATAAGCGACGTGCGCCTCGGCAGTGAGACGCTGGGCGTCCTGATAGGCCGCGGCCCAGCCTGGGCTCGGCGCCGGAGAGGCCACGACCGGAGCGCTCATCAGGGGCGCCGGCGCCTGCGGCGCAAGAGCGACTGCGGGGGGCGCCGTCGCAAGCAACGGCGGTGCGGGGGCTCTGGTCGTTTCGGGGCGAGGCGATTCTGCAGTCACAGGTCGGTTCTCCAATGGGTGTGCGGACGGGGTGGCGAGGGGCGCACGCGGCGTGGCCTTGGGCGGGTTCGGGGGCGGCAGCGCGCTTGCCCCGCCTACGGGCGGGTACGGTTTGCCGTGGTTCGTGCCACCGATCGGGATCTTGAGCTTCGGTTCGATCCGGTCGTTCGGATTCTCGGGTTCGAGGTTTTCGGACCAAAGGCATGAGAAATCGAGGCCGTGACCTTCTGCGGAGAGGCGCGCCAACGCCGAGAACAACGAACGAGCCCCATCGCGACCCTTGCGGTCGAGATTGACCGCAAGGTGGGGCCGACCCTCAAGGATGCGTCCGACTAAGCCGGTCAACACCGAGCCGGGTCCGACCTCTACGAAGGTTCGCAGGCCCGCCTCGTACATGGCTTCGATCATGTCCACGAACTTCACTGGGTTGGCCAGTTGCTCGCCGAGCTTCGCCCGCAACGCATTCGGCTGGTCTTCATGGGCGCGGCCCGTGGTATTCGAGTAGACCGGCTTTTGCGGGGCACTGAACTCGACCTCTTCGAGGAACTCGAGGAACGCGCCACTGGCCTTCTCGACGACCGGAGAGTGAAAGGCCGTGGCCACGGGAAGCCGGGTCGACGAGATCTTCTCTGCCGCAAGCTTCTCCTCGATGGCTTCGATCTCGCTCGTCTCGCCGGACAGAACCACCTGCTGGGGAGCATTGTGGTTGGCGATCACCACCTTGGTCTCCCAGCCCTCCATGAGCTTGCGAATGCGCTCTATGGATTCCGGGACGGCAATCATGCTCCCAGGGTTCACCGCGGCCTGGGCCATGAGTTCGCCGCGCCTCCGGGCGACAGCCAGGAAATCTTCCTCACGGATGACACCCGCTGCGTGCAATGCGGTGACTTCACCGAAACTGTGTCCACCGAAAGCATCTGCCTCCACGCCGAGCTCATCGAGCAGGGACAGCAGAGAAAGGCTGGTGCAACCGATTGCGGGCTGGGCCCACTGGGTGGCCGCAAGGGTCTGCTGCTGCTTCTTCTTGCTCTCGTCATCGAAGGCGGTGGGGGGGAAGACGACGTGATGGAGACGGGTGTCCGTCTGCCTGTCGGTTTCCCATTCGCAATTGGCCGCCCGGTCCCAAGGCTCCCTCGCCGCACTGAATTGCATGGCCAACGAAGCGCCCATTTGAAGGTACTGACTGCCCTGGCCCGAAAAGAGGAAGGCCAACCCTCCGCGGCTCTCGCCTGCGCCGTAGTGGATGCCCCCGGGTGTCGTGAAGGACGCCGCCGGATCGTTCTCGATGGTCTTGGCGGCTTGCTCCAGCTTGTTGGCCAGGTCCGCTTCATCACTAGCTACCAGCGAGAGGCGGACCAGGGCGCTGGCATCGAAGTCGGCCTGACTCGTGCGCGCCAGCCATGCGAGCGCGCCCGGCTTCGTGTTCTCCGCCGCGGCGGCGCGGACGCAAGAGATCAACTGCTCCGCGTTTTCCGCCGAGAACGTGATCAGCTCTGCCTCCATGCTGCGAAGGCGCGGGGCGGAGTGCGAACCGTTTCCCTCGTCTTCGTACTCGCTCAAGGCTACGTGAAAGTTGGAGCCGCCGAAGCCGAAGGAGCTGACTCCGGCGCGACGTGGATGGTGGGCGTCTCGAATCCAAGGTCGCGCTTCGGTCGCCAGGTGAAAGGGCGAGCTTTCGATGTCCAGGGAAGGGTTCGGCCTCTCGACCTTGATGGTCGGCGGCAACACCTTGTGGTGCAGCGCCATCACCGCCTTGAAGAGGCCTGCAGCGGCGGCAGCCGCCTTGGCGTGACCGACTTGAGATTTGACCGAGCCCAGCGCGCACCACTGCGGGTCTTCGCGGCCCGACTCGCTGAAGGCGGTGGCCAGGCCGGCGAACTCCGCCGCATCCCCCGCTTTGGTCCCCGTGCCGTGGGCCTCGACCAGCTCGACCTGTTCCGGTCCGAAGCCCGCCGTCGCATAGGCCCGGCGCAACGCCGTGGCCTGACCTTCTGGCCGGGGGGCGTAAACGCTCTTCGCTCGGCCGTCGGAAGAGGCGCCGACTGCATTGATGACCGCGTAGATCTGGTCGCCATCCCGCTCGGCATCGTCGAGCCGCTTGAGCGCGACCATACCGAGGCCCTCGCCGAGCATGGTTCCATCGGCCTGGTCCGAGAAGGGCCGACAATCGCCTGTCGGGGACAGCGCCGGGGTCTTGCTGAAACACATGAACATGAAGATGTCGTTCATGGTGTCGACGCCGCCGGTGATCACCATGTCGGAGTCGCCGAGGTACAACTCGTTGACGGCCATCGAGAGCGCCGAGAACGTGGAGGCACAGGCCGCGTCGGTCACGCAGTTGGTCCCGCCGAGATCCATGCGGTTGGCAATTCGCCCTGCCACCACGTTTCCGAGTAGCCCGGGGAAGGTGCTCTCCTTCCAAGGCGTGTAGTTGTCGGAGATGCGATCGCAGATGCTCTGCACTTCCGGTTCCGGAAGGCCGCTCTCGCGCAGCGCCTTGACCCAGACGGGTCGTTGTAAGCGGCTGACCATGGAGCCGAGCAGTTCCTGGCCCGAGGTCACGCCTAGGATCACTGAGACCTTGGAGCGGTCGATCTCTTCGAGACTCTCCCCGGAGCCCCGACACGCGTCTTCGAGGACCTTCTGCGCCACGATCAGAGCGAGCAGTTGGGAGGTGTCCGTTTCCTGGAGAAGGTTCGGCGGAACGCCCCAACCCAAGGAGTCGAAGTCGACGCTCTTCAGAAAGGCGCCGCGTTTCGCGTAGGTCTTGTCCGGGACAGAGGGGTCGGGGTCGTAGTAATCCTCGATCAGCCAGTGGCTCTCCGGGACGTCCGTGATCAAGTCACTTCCCGCAAGGATGTCCTTCCAGAACCCGGTCGCGTCGATCGAGCCCGGGAAGAGGGCGCTCGCGCCGACGATGGCGATTGCGGGGCGGGGGGACGGGCTCAATTTGCTCATGGATTCATCTGCCCTTTGGCTTGAAGTGCATTGCGGGAGAGATTGTTTCAGCGGACGACGCGTTTGCGCGTTTCCACCCGTGGGCACGGTCGAGGGCTGGCTAGTCGAGGGGCCTCGGAGGAAATTCGAAGGCAGCAGCCGGAACAGGGACGCCGAAGCTGCGCAACTGTTGGGCACGAGTGAGCACCGCGGCTCCTTCCAACAGATTGCGCGCGACCTGGACGACGCTGCGATTTTCGGGTGTCGCCAGGAAGCTTCCCGCGGTCCACGCGTTGAACGCACCCATCGCCGGGCCGCACCAGATCTGGTAGTCCGGACGACGATCACGCACCCCAGCGATGGCCCAGCCGCTGGATTGCCCGAGATACGAGCGAAAGACCAACGCCATCTTGTGTTTCGGGTCGGCCTCGGCCTTGTCGATTTCCCGGGGATCTCTTTCCTGCCAGAACTTGCAGGTGTCTCGCCAGGCGTCTCCGACGGACATGCGAAGCATGTCCTTCTCGAGTCGGGACTTCTCGTCTGCGGGCAGTGCGTCGAGGCTCTCGAACTCGCGATACAGCTGATAGAGCTTCTTGGCTCGCACGCCGAAGAAGGTCCCGCGCTTGAGTACCTGGACTTCGACGCCTAGCTCGAACATGTCGGCGGCGGGGGCCATGACGACATCGGCCAGGTCAGCGTGGGCCAACATCTCCTTGCCTTCCGCGTCGAGACCCGATTCGACGCAGGCCTGATTCACCGAGCCCGTCACTACGTAGGATGCGCCGAGGGCGAAAGCTGCGGCTAGGGCACCCGGTGTCCCCAGTCCTCCCGCGGCGCCAATTCGGATCGGCCGCGCGTAGCCGCGCTCTCGGGCGATCTCGTTGCGCAGATCGAGGATGGTGGGAAGCAGCGCCGTGAGAGGTCGATTATCCGTGTGCCCGCCGGAATCGGATTCGACCGTGAAGTCCTCCGCGACGGGGAGATGCCGTGCCAGCTGGGCTTCTTCCGGCGTTAGTTTCCCGGCGGCAACCAGGGCATCAAGCATCTCGGCCGGAGCCGGTTCCAAGAAGTGTCGCGCCACCTCCGGTCGCGAGATTTTGGCGAAGACATAGTTGCGTCGGGTGATCCGCCCATGCTCGTCGACCCCTAGCCCGGTGTACGCGTAGCGCACGATGTGAGAGGTCAAGCCCATGTAGGCCGCGGCGGAAACGCGGCGCACACGGCGTTGGATGTAGAGATCGGCGACCCTTTCTTCGAGGGCCGGTTCGTTCGGGGAGTGGATGAGGTTGGCACCCCAGACCAGACCTCCGTGGTCGCTGCTGCCGAGCTCGCGCTCGAGTTCGTCCAGAGCTTGCTCGACCGTCGCTGGGCCAAGGCCTGCAGCGCCGAAGAAGCCGAGGAAGCCCGCGCGGGCCATGGCCATCACGAGTCGGGTACTGGCAATGCCGTTGGCCATCGCGCCGCTTACGTAGGGGAACCGCGCGCCGTGAACGTCACAGAAGGACCGGTCGCCGAGCCACTCCGGGTAGACCGCCGGCAACGTGGCAACGACCGGCCAGGCCGGTGTCTCTGGCGGAAGAGTCAGGCCGTGCGGCACGAACTGGCCGCCCTGAGCCACACCGAGACCGCCCGTCTCCCGGTCGAAGAGCACGTGAGTGGGGACCCGAGGTTGATGGACCGCGTGCACGAGGTCCTGCTGGGAAAATGCGGGGTGTGCGCCTTCGCCTACCCAGAGCCCGATCGATTCCATTGCGCTCCTTCCCGAAACCCCGCGAACCACTTGAGCGAACAACTGTTCATTGCGTTGATTTCGGCCTCCAGGAGAATGGGGTGCGTACGACGCGCAGTCAATTCCATGTAGGGTCCAAAGTCACCCAGTGGAGTCACCGTTGTGTAATTTCGCTTCACCTATTGAGAGTACATATGTTCGCTGTATGGTGTTGAGAGGGAAGGGAGGCAGCTGTGTCGACTCGGGCCGAACAGAAGCAAGCCACACGCCGTGCCATCATCAACGCGGCCCTCGCCCTCAGTGCGGACCGGGGTTTTTCGGGCCTCAGCCTCCGAGCCGTCACGAAAGAGGCCGGGATTGCACCGACTTCCTTCTACCGCCACTTCGCCGACATGGACGAACTTGGCCTGGCCCTGGTCGACGAAGTCGGAATGTCCCTACGCCAGCTCGTGCGCGCAGCCCGGCGACGGGTCGACGAGCGGAGCGGAGGCAGCGTGATTCGAGCCTCGATCGAGACCTTCCTCGAGTTCGTGGAGGGAAACGAGAACCTGCTTCGACTGTTATTGGGTGAGGGTTCTGGCTCCACTGCACCGTTTCGCCGCGCCATCGCGAAAGAGACTCAGCGCTTCACCAACGATCTGGTCGAAGATCTAACCCGCGAAGCCGAAGCCACACACCGGCCGATCGCTCACGTCCATCACGCTGCGGAGGCCATGGTCACCGTCGCCTTCAATCTCGGCGCAAGCTCCTTGGACCTTCCTCACGAGGAACGCCTCGCCGTCGTGGAACGGATCATCCTCGAAGTCCGCATCATCATGCGCGGGGCCCAGGCAGAGGCCGAAGGCAAGAGTTGACGGGCAATGTGTGTTCCCCGCAGGATGCAGGTCGAAGCTGCTTTGGGCGAAGGGGCAAGACGAGCCGTACCGGAGCGGCGCCCGGCGGAGGATTCAGTTGGAGTCACCACCCACGGGTTCGAAGAGGCCCTCGAGTAACGGCGGGCTCGTAGGTGACCGCGAGGGTCATCCAGCCGCCAAGACAGCCCACCGTCTCTCGGGTCCGTAGGCCCCAGGGGCCCCCTCGCGTCGGGGAGGAGAACGACGTCCGCGCGCCCAAGTGTGCGTCCTTCGATGGTGAGCTTCGCGGTGATCCGTTGCGGGGCCCCGCCCGACCAGAATTTTTCCGTGTACAGGAACAGGTCCTCGAGATGCCTGGTCAGCTGCTTCCGGTTCAGCTCGCGGGTCATCGCCAGCTCGATCTCCACCGTCTGGGCAGGACCCAACTGGACGCTGAACTCGGTCCATGCGAGGGAACAGACGCTTCCATCGTTGTGGAGGAGACATCGCTCGATGTCGTGCCGAGTTTTCGGAAGACGGATGACTCGATCGGTCGCGTCGCGCAGGTATCCGACCCGCTGGCGGCCCTTCCGTGCCTCTCCATCGACCTTGATCGAAGGGCATTCACCACCCAGCGCATTCAACTGACAGATCGTGGCGAGGTCGTACTTCCGCGCAACCCCGCTGTTCGTCACGGTGTACCGACGTCTCCATTGGGAGGTCCGGTGACCCAGGTGCACCGCGATCTCTTCGCGATCCAGGTACAGGGGGTCTCCTGAGTTCATCGGGAAGAGTCCCTCGGCAACCACCGCATCGGGTTCGTTCCTCCCCATCACGGCTCCGGCCGAGCACAAGAGGGGCAGGACGCCGAGTGGGAAGGCGAGGAGCCAACGAGCTAGCGCTGCAGCGCGAGAAACTCGAAGCGATCCTTCCCTGGTTCGCCGGGCATTCATTGGAGAACGCGACTTTGCGAATTCATCTCTTTGATTCCTCTCGTGGAGCTGCTGCCTCTGAAGCCATAGGTTCTTTCGGCCTCGGGTCACGAACGAGTCTACGAATTTTTCCTCGGTGTCGGCTCCGTTTGGTTCGGAAGCAGAGGCAGCAGGACTTTCAGGACGGCCCGTGCCTGGAGTTGAACGAGGGATGCGCAGAGGCTACGGGTGTCGGCTGAGAAGACGTCCTGGTTCTTCAAGACCTTCTCGACGTCTACGTATCGTGAAACGACCCGGCCTGCTCGCGGACGGGTAGTGGGCCCGCTCTCGAAGAGCAGCATAGGAGGGGTAGGGATCGGCCTTGTCGGCTTCGGAGTAGAGGTCAAAGTCCGAGACCGCTCCCGGCGCGCGTTTCGCAACTGGCGCAGACGCGGCCGCTCCCGAGTCAAGGTCGAGAACGCCTTTGGGGGCCTTTGGCGTTCAAGCGGCCGGGTTCGTGGCGAGGTGATCGAAGCGATCGGCCCCGCGTTGCTTGCGGTAGGCGTCGACAATCGGTTCGAGGTCGGTCGGACTGGCGCCGTGGAGAATGACACCATCGCAGCCAAGGTCGAACTGTCCATTGATCTTGTCGACGCACTGTTCCGGCGACCCGGTGGCCGCGGCTGCAAGCCACTCTTCGGGGATCAGGGTCGCGACATGCTCGAGCTCTTCCGTGGTGGCGGTGGCGTCGAGTGCACCTTTGAAGCCGGCAACGAACTCATCGCTCCGGAAACGCTTCAGCACTTCCGGATCCCAGTGGTTGGTTTTGACCATGAGATCGCCGTAGCCCTGGAGATAGGTAGACATGCGGCCCACGGTCTTCTTCAGTCGGACGGCTTCCGGCAAGTGGTCCCCGATCGTCGCAAAGCAGGACCAGACGCGGACCTTAGCCGGGTCCCGGCCGGCCTGTTCCGCGGCCCGCTTAACGACCTGCACACAGCGCTGGGTGGTCTCGTCGGTGAAGAAGGTATGCAATACCACGGCGTCGAAAACGCGTCCGCCCAGTGCCAGCGAGTTCGGGCCGAATGCGGTGAAGGTCATGGGGATGTGCTCGTTCACACCGCCGATTGCCAGCACCGGGTACTTTCCTGCGGGGCCGTCGTGGCCAATCACCGGTTCCCCTCGCCACATGCGCCGCATCAAGCCGACGAAGTCCTCGATCTGGGCCGTCTTGATCCGGGGTATGCCGAACGCATCGAACATCGGGGCGATCCCTCGACCGAGACCTAGAGAGAAACGCCCCTCCGTGAGCTTGTGCATGGTCATGGCGTAGGAGGCCGTGACCATGGGATGGCGGGTGTTGTGGTTGGTTGCCGCGGTGGCGAGGCCGATCTCGGTGGAAACGGCACCCGCGGCGCCCGAGAGGGTCGCGGCCTCCTTGATGTTGAAGCGCTCCGAGATGAAGGCTGCGCCCATTCCCATGGCTTCCCCGCGCTGCACCTCGCCGATCAGGTCCCGAGGGGACTTGGGCGCACCGGCAAGGGTGTAGAAGGCCAGTTCGTTCATGCGGCTCATTGGTAAAGACTCCTTTTTCGGCCATCGGACCTTCCGAAGATCTTAGCCCGAAGGTTGTAACTGGAACCTTCAGTGGCCGCTCCGTTCTGCCGACCCCATCTCCTGGGAGAGACCAATGTCGAACCAGAAGACGTCCTTCATGCTGAATAGTCGCCGCAAGGCAGTCAATACGTTCCTGCTCCCGGGCTTCCAACTTCGGCTACCGATGGTGATGGTTGTCATGGGTGTTGTCTTTGCCGGGCTGGTGGCCGTACTCGAGCACAACACCTACGGCTCGATCATGGCGATGGAGGCGCCCACGAACGCGGACTCAAGCTACTACGCCGGCCTGATCGAAGAGCAGGTGAGCAGCGCGCTAGTAGCCCTGGGGATGCTGGTTCTGATCTACACGTTTTCCGTGATTGGGCTCTGGGTCTGGCATTCCCGTCGGGTCATCGGGCCGGAAGTCGCCTTCCGGCGGCAAGTCGAGTCCTTGAAGAACGGAGACTACGGCGCACGAATCGAACTCCGGGATGGCGATGCCTTTGGTGAGCTTGCCAATGACCTGAACGAACTCGCGGTCATTCTGGGATCGAACGAAAAGCCCGACGAGCGACAGGACAGGAGCGCACCGGAGTAGCGAGGGCGGCCGGAGCGGCCACGCCTCTCTCATTCGACTGCTGCCAGCGGCGGCAAGCGGCTCTATCAGCGCCTCGTAGCGGGTTTGGAGCTGGGCTTGATCGATCGGTCGCGTTGGGATCAAGAAGGTCCCCGACCGGATCGCGTCGAGCACCGGTGCGGTAGCCTCCTCGGGTGCGTCTTCTCTTCCCTGACATCAGGGGGGCTGAAGTGCGATCCAGAAACGGGAGCGTGCCACTCGCGATGCAACGACGTGTTGGAGGACCGAAGCAGCAGCGAAGCGAACGAACACTCGCTCGTCTTCTCGATGCGGCGGAGACGATGATCACCGAACGCGGCATCGCGGACGTTCCGGTCCGAGACATCTGCGACGCCGCCGGGACCTCGCCATCTTCCTTCTACGCGCGCTTCACCGATAAGAGTGCGCTGCTGCATGCCTTGATGGATCGTCGTTGCGAACGTGTCTTCGCGCGTATCGACCCATTCCGTACCGACGTTCCCGGCGAGCGGTTTGGGCACTTCGTCGAGCGAGCGATCGACTCCCTGCAGCGCTTCTTTCGAGAGGACCGGCGCCTGCGACAGGCCCTGGTGATTGCCGCCGAAGACGATCCGGGCCTTCTCGTGCGGGCTCGTTGGTTGGATTCGGAGATCTTTCGCCGCATCGTTGAAGTCGCCGCTGAGCGCTTTCCCGAGCGCGATTGGGACAAAATCCAAGTCGGAGTGCAGGACGGTCTGCCGATCATCGCGGCGGCCTTTCGGGGCGGTGTCGAGGTATCGGGGGAGCTGGGCCTCGAAGACGAAGATGCCCACCAGCGCGTCGTTCGCGATCTCTCCGCGCTTATCTTGCGTTTCGCAGACGGCAACCAAGAGGCCTGAAGCGCCAAACTGGTTTCCCTGTTCCCGCTCAGCCAGCGACTCGGAGTCTTGGCCTTGGGAAGAGTGAGGCGCGACGGTTCTCGAAGCCCTGCTCGGGAGCCTGGCTTCCCCACCCCTCGAGGTTCATCGCCTAGCGCAGGGCGGTTGTCGCCGCTGACTGTTTTGGGGAGTGCCAAATCGGCGAGGTCCAGGCCCGTTCCTGAATCGTCTTCGGAAGAGTCGGGTGGTCGCACGCGTCAGGGCGACCCTCTGGCGGGAGGGTGTTGCAGAGGCGGGTCGTCCAACGGCAGCTCGGGTTCTCGACGACCCTCGCGTAGTAAACGGCCTCCCGCTGGGCGTCGAAGCGCGGATCGGTCCAGGTGCCACAGAGACTGTCATGGCCTGGGCCGGTCGGTTCGCAGCGGTCCAGGCTCACTGAGGCTCCGTTGTTGGCGTCTCCCGCGATATCAAAGACCTCTTGGTGGAAGAGGCCTTCGTCGTCAGCCCAGCCCTTGATGATCTGGATCCGTTGAAGCAGGCCGCCGGGTGCCTCGGGGGTGCCAGGATCCCGAAGCGCGGAGACCGCGAAGGTCGGCGAGCCCGTCTTCGTCGGCGGCGGGAGCACGCCGCCCATCGGCACGCCATGCTGGTACCCGGAGGCAGCCAGGTCAGCCTCGGCGCAGAGGTCGGCTGGCAGGTCCCAGCCGGCAAAGAAGCGAGGCGCGATGCGAGGCCCGCTGGTGGCAAAGGCCTCGCGGCGCTTCATCCCGTCGAACAGCGAATCGCGGCTGTTCTCTTCGGACCAGATACCAGCCAGGCCGCCTGGGTTCCAGAAGGCGGGCGACCGGCGGCCGCCTCCTACGGTCAGAATCCCCTCGACGCTGACGCCCGTCTTCTCGGGCCTAGTTTCGTCCGCAAGGCCTGGCGTCGCCGTGTGACTGTCGGTGCTCCCGACGAACCCAAACCGATAGGGGTTCACGCCGAGTCGGGCTTCTTGGCGAAGGCCCTCGATCAGCGAGTACCGCACGAAATCCAATCGGGAGACACAGCCGCGCCCGATTTGTGCCCCACTTCCTTGGCCTTCTTCGCAATCCTCGAGATCCGGAATTCCGAAGTCCCGGTTCTTTTCGAACTCGCAGAGCTCATCCGGTTCACCCACAACTTCGAACATGCCGTTGCGGCACTCGCTCTCGCCCTTGATCTGCATCATCTCGACAATGGGTTCGATTTCGGCTCGAAGAGCGGCTTCCTTTCGTTGCTCGTCTTCCCCCATTTCGTCGTACCAGATGGCGAAGCTCTGCCCGTTCGAGAGGTTCGGGTTGTGAGGGATCGCGATGGCTTCGCAGCCGGTGCCCGTGCCGTTGCAGAGGCTCATCAGCTTGCGTCGAAGCTCGGGCGCCTCGGGGGTGTCGATCGAGGAAAGGGGAAGCTCGGGGGAGAGTTCATTCCTCAGGATCACGTTGCGATGGACCTTCGATCTGCCCGGTGAAGCACTGTACTCCCAGGCGTGGAAGGTGGTGAAGCGACATGCGCTCGACCGATCGTAGTGGCGTTCGGCAGCGTCCTGAGTTGCGGCCCAGACGCTCGCAAGCTGAGAGCGGCATCGTTCGTCATCGTCTCCGCAGATTTCCTTGGGCCTTCCCGTGATTCCGACAATGCCCGGCATGCGAGCCATGAACCCGTCACCAAGGCGGAGCAGCGTGGCGAGCCAATGTCGCTTCTCGCCGCGAAAGACTCTGCAGCCGTCCGTGTCATAGCCGGAGGCCCCAGGCGTCGTGCAGATCGCGACCTCTCCCATCCATTCGGCGTGGTCGGTCACGGCGGTAAAGTCGAGGGGGCGAGAGAGTCGCGCTGTGCGCGTGGGCTCCCCCTTGCCGCCGAAGATTTCGATGGGGTCACCCTTGGCAAATCGGTAGGCGTCATCGGGCGTCGCAGTGGTGCCGCTGGCCCACGCGTCCATCGAGTAGCCGGTGTGTAGATGCAGTTCACCAAAGAAGGGCTGCCGAAGCGGATCCTTCTGGGCGCAGGGCTCCCGCTCCGCGAGCGCCTTGCTCATGGCAGCACTCGGTGCCCGCTGCCAGGGATCTTCCGGCGGGCTGAGGCCGCAACCTGATCCGCCGGCAAAGGACAGCGCGGCGATCAGAAACCGTGCGGCCCAGGGAGCCACTGTCAAAGGTTGCCCTTGTGCTGCCCACCATCGACCGAGAGGGTCACGCCGGTGATCCAGCTCGCCGGCGCCGAGGAGAGGAAGACCACGGCTGCCGCCACTTCTTCCGCCGAGCCCAGGCGACCAAAGGGGATCGAGTTCAGGATCGCGTCGTACATCGGCGTGTTGACCTTCTTGATCGTTTCCCACATGCCGCCCGGGAACTCGATGGAGCCCGGCGCAATGCAATTCACTCGGATTTTCTGCGGCGCGAGGTTGATGGCCAAGGTCTTGGAGTGGCTCATCAGTGCGGCCTTGACCGCGGCGTAGGCCGGAGGGGAGCCCGCTTCGAGGCCTGAGGTCGAGGAGATGTGGATGACGGAACCGCCACCGGCCTCGGCCAGCCAGGGAGTCACCTTCCAGGTCGCGCGCACCGCGGCCATCATGTCGACGTTGAAGCCCGCGGACCAGCCGCCTTCGTCATCACTAACGCCGAAACCCGACGCGTTGTTGACGAGGGCATGCACGCCCCCGAGCCCTTCCTTGGCAGCATCCAGGAAGCCCTCGAGGGAGTCCTTGTCGCTGACGTCGCATGGCGCGGCAAAAACCCTGACGCCATGGCTCTCAATTTCCTTGGCCGTGGCCTCGAGAGCTTCTTGTCCTCGCGCGCAAATGGCGAGATTCGCGCCTTCCGCGGCAAAGGCGAGGGCTGTGGCCCGGCCGATCCCCTTGCTGCCCCCGGTGATGACCACATTTCGTCCCTTGAGTCCCAGATCCATTGAATTCCCCTTGCGATGGTTGTTCCGCGCGGCGCGCCGATCGTACCGCGGATCCGCCTGACTCGAAGGGCGGGGCTCGGCAAGCGGCGGGCGCGGAGGGGAGATTCGAGAGCTCCTAGACTCCGCGGCAGCGCCTGTCGCATCTGTACATCGCGACGATTTACGGACTGGGGCTCAGCGAATCGCGTCGAGGGCGCTGCGAAAATCGTCGAGCAGGTCGCGCCAGTCTTCGATCCCCACGGAGATCCGCACCAACCCGGGAGTGACGCCCGAGTCCGCGAGTTGGGTGTCGCTCATCTCAGAGTGGGTCGTGGTGGCTGGATGGCATGCAAGGGATTCCACACCTCCCAGGCTCACTGCGTTCCGGGCGATACGAAGGCGGCGCAAGAATTCGAAAGCAGCCTGTTTCCCGCCCACCAGTTCGATCGAGAAGATGCCTCCCGGATAATCGCACTGGGCTCGAAAGGTCTCGATCTGTTCTTCGTCCACGAACTGGTCCGGATAGTGGATGCGAGTCAGCCGCTCGTGGCCCGAAAGGCCCGTCACAATGCGCTGGGCATTCTTGCTCTGGCGATTCATCCGCAGAGCCACGGTGGCGAGTCGGCTGTCCAGCAGCCAAGACTCGGCTGGCTGAAGGATGTTGCCGAGTAGCGCTCGGGTTCCGCGAAGACGATCAAGGAGCTCCGGATCTTTCGCGGTGAGAACACCGCCTAACATGTCGCTGAAGCCAGCGAGGTACTTGGTTGCGGAGTATGCGCAGACATCGGCACCGAGGGTCAGGGGGTGCTGGTAGATCGGCCCGAGGAAGGTGTTGTCGACAGCGACCAGGGGGCGGGGCTCGCGAAGAGACGCGGCCTCGGCGGCGGCGGCCAGGTTGGTCATGCGCAGGGTGGGGTTGGCCGGGGTTTCGATGAAGACCAGCGCCAGCTTCTCGGTCTCGGCGATCGCATGGGCCAGAGCATCCCGGTCGCCCGCCGGAACCGCGACCGGCCGAATTCCATAAGGCTCCATCAACTCATGAAGGAGATGATGGGTCCCGCCGTAGAGGGGCACGGTGTGGATCAATGCGTCGCCCGGCCGACACACCGTGAGGATCAACGTGCTGATCGCTGCCATGCCGGTGTTGAAGACCGCGGCCCCGTTTGCGCCGGTCTCCAGCGGGACCATGTGATCCTCGAGGATCTCGGCATTGGGAGGGGAAAGGCGCGAGCAGATCAGCTCGACGTTCTCGCCCTTCATCGGTCGGATCTTCCCCAATGCGATGGCGAAGGAGCGTTCGGCGGCCTCGGGGCTGGAGAACACGTAGGTCGACGAGCGGAATACGGCGGGACGGGCAGAACCCACCGAAAGGCTCGGGTCGAAACCACGGGTCAAGACTTCGGTCTCGACTCGCCAGCGCTTGCGCTCTTTGTCGCTCACGTTGCCGACCTCCTGACCGTACGAACGGTGCTGCGAAGCTAGTCAGCGGCTGCGTGGCCGGCCAGTCAGCCCGAGGGGTCGGGGCTCTTGGCGAGATCCGCGGTAAGAGACCGAGCCGCCAGCATGTAGTGGATGACGGACCAACTGGCGCAAGTGACGACGATGCCCACCAGCGCATAGCGGATGGCTTCGATTCCATAGGAGGGCTCGAGAAGATCGCTCACGATTCCCACCACCAAGGGGCCGAGGCCCAGCCCGATCATGTTGAGGATGAAGAGCAGGATGGCCGAGGCCATTGCGCGCATGCGTGGCGGCACAAGAGCCTGGGTCATCGCAAAGGTGGGGCCGAGGTACATCCCGCCCAGTGCGGCCGGAATCGTGTAGATCATCAAGGCGGTGCGACCATCGGGCCAGAGATAGAAGAGAAACGCGAAGGGCACCCCGATCGCGGTGCTGATCGCCGGGACCCAGGCGTACCAGCGCGGGTCCTTTTGCCCGATGCGGTCCCCCAGATAGCCCCCCAGAAAGGTGCCAAGAGCGCCCGTGGTGATGCCGATCGCAGCCAGCCAGGTGCCCAGCTCGCCGGTTTCGAACTCGTGGATTCGGATGAAGAAGGAGCCGATAAAGGCCGCTGCACCGTAGCCGTAGAAGGCATGAAGAGAGCCGGCGAACGCGAGATGAAGGAAGGAGCGAAGCTTGGCCATGTAGACGATGACGTCCCAAGCGCTCTCCCGGGGAGCCTCGGCTTCCGCGAGCTGATCCTTTCCACCTTCCCAGTAGCCTCGGGTCGGTTCGCGAAGGGTGAACCGAACCAGGATCGCCAGCAGAACTCCAGGAAGGCCAACGACCATGAAGGCAGTACGCCAATCGAAGAGCTGGTTGATCCAGCCGCCGGCGAAGTTGCCGATCGCGCCCCCGATCGGAATGCCCAGGGAGTAGATCGCAAGAGCCGTGGCCCGCTTCTGAGGTGGGAAGTAGTCCGAGATCAGTGAGTGGGCGGGCGGACTGCATCCCGCCTCGCCGACGCCGACGCCCAAGCGCGCCAACAAGATCTCCGTGAAGCCCCGGGTCAGGCCGGTGAGCGCCGTCATCCCGCTCCAGACGAAGATGGCAACTGCGATGATGGTTCGCCGTACGCTTCGGTCAGCGAATCGCGCGATGGGAATGCCAAGAGTCGAGTAGAGGAGGGCAAAGGCGATGCCCTGGAGTAGCCCCAGCTGCCAGTCCGCTAGCCCCAGATCGGCTTTGATCGACTCCTGAAGGATCGAGAGGATCGAACGATCGATGAAGTTGAAGACGTAAACGACGACCAGCAGGCCCAGCGCATAGCGCGACACCCCCGGTGAGAACTCCGGCTCGCGTTCGGACACTGCACTTTCCCCAGACACAGGGGGACTCTGGGGGAGAATCAGGTCGCGCGCCAACGAATTCGCGAAAAGGCAGCGCGTGCTGGAGTCGGCTGGAAGAAGGCTCGCTTCCGTCGGGTTCTACTTACCGGGCACAAGCCCGCCGTGTTGCACCGTGATGTTCAGCTGGCCAGCGAGCCCGGCTTCGCGATGGGTTTCGATCTCCGCGAACTCCGGAGAAGAACTGATCTGGATCAGGGAGGCGGGCGAGGGGTATTCCACGAGCCCGACCACGTCCCAAAGATCTTCGACTTCGCCGAGCAGCAATCCGATGACGGTGCCGCCAAAGAGGAACTTTCCACCGGCTCCCTCTACGAGCTTCTGCATCGCTGCGGAATAGAGGCCGTAGGCTTCCTGGCCGGTCAGCGTTGTTTCGCGCCCGTCCGCGTATTCCGCTTGGTCCTTGAAGCGCAGCAGGTTGACCATCACGACAGGTTGGTCCGTTGACGTGACGAAGGCCCGTGCCTGCTCGGGTTTCGGTCTGACTTGGTTCTCGACGTTCATGGGGCCCTCATCCCGTGATTTGACAGTCACCATGCCACAATTTCGGGAGGCCGACTAGGTCGGGAGGGTCAAGACTCCGCCCCGTGACGCTCGGTTCCCAAAAGGTCCGCAGCACGTTGCAGGGCGCCACCGCTGCCCAGGGCCAGCAGGCGGTCGCCTCCGAGCAAGCGGGAGTCCGCCGGAGGATTCGGAGTCGTCGTTCCGGCTCGCTCGACCGCCAACACGTTGACCCCGGTGCGCGCCCGGAGATTGAGATCTGCAAGTGACCGATCCGATCCGAAATCCTCGGGAAGTTCCAACCACTCGGTGGAGAGCTGCTCGAGTAGCTCCGTCAACCAGGGGTCGAGGGCCATGGCCGCGGGTTGGCGCAACGCCGAATACCCCTCGTCTCGCAGCTCGGCACAGAAGCGGGCGATCGAACCCTCGGGCACCGCCAACTCGTGGAGGGTCTGGGCCACCAGGTCGATGGCACCCTCGAGTTCTTCGGCGACGACCCGGCTGGCGCCGGCGGCTTCCAACGCGTCGATCTCCAGCACATAACGGGTACGCGCGAGGATGCGCGCGTTCGGAGCGATTCGGCGCACGAGCCCAACCACCTGACGTGTGGCGACCGGGTCGCTAATCGCGACGGCGACGATCCGAGCGCGCTCGACATGCAGCTGTTCGAGAAGCCCAGCACGCGTCGCGTCCCCCCAGATCACATTGGCCCCTCGGCTGCGGGCCTCTTGGGCCGCGACCGGATTCGCTTCGATGGCAGCAAAGGGCACCCCCACGGCCTCCAGGGTGCGCGCGAGGTTGCGACCCGCTAGGCCGAAGCCGACCAGAACCGCATGGCCGCTTTGTCCCTCGGTCTCCTCGGGGATGCCAGGTTCTTCGGGTCGGCGCGCGAAGCGCTCTGCGAGGGGCGCACCTGCCCGTAAGACGAAGGGGCTCAAGATCAGGCTGACCACCGAAGCCGCCACGAAGGATTGCGCCAGAGCGTCGCTGACCAAACCCGCAGCAAGGGCGGCTTGCACCAAGACGAACGAGAATTCACCCGTCTGCGCCAGGGCCAGGCCCGACAGCAGGCCGACGCGAGCGCCGGTGCGTACGACGGAAGTCACCGAGCCCGCGATCAGCAGGGCTTTGAAGGGCACAACTGCGGCAAGGAGCAACAAGACCGTCGCGAGATTCTGCCAGGCGATTCGGACGTCGAGCAGCATCCCCACGGCGGTAAAAAAGATGCCGAGCAGCAGGCCGCGTAGCGGCAGAACCTCCGCCAGGAGCTGCGGGCCCCAAGGCGAACTGCTGAGCACCAGGCCCGCGAGGAAAGCTCCGATCGCCGCGGTCAGTCCAATCGCCTCTGCCGCGAAGGCCGCACCGACGATCACCAGCACCGCCACGAGACTGAAGACCTCTCGGGAGCGAAGACGTGCCGCCCAGGCG
Organism: Phascolosoma agassizii; assembly: GCA_035593235.1. Lineage (NCBI taxonomy): Eukaryota > Metazoa > Annelida > Sipuncula > Phascolosomatiformes > Phascolosomatidae > Phascolosoma > Phascolosoma agassizii. The sequence goes on along the minus strand of JAVJHY012294639.1, from coordinate 1,198 downwards.
AGCACCTCGGGTAGGACGAAGCGAGCGACCCCAAAAAACGCGCCGACCGCGACGACGGCTCGCAGACTGGCCCAGCCCACCGGCACCGCTTCGATCGGCCCCGGGGTCGCCAGGATGGGAATGGCCAGGAGGAAGGGGACGATACAGAGATCCTGGAAGAGCAGGGTCGCCACGGTGATCTGGCCATGGGGAGAGTTGATCTCGCCGCGCTCTCCCAGCATCCGAACGACCAGGGCGGTGCTCGACATGGCGACCAGGGCACCGACGACCAGCGCGGTTCTCACCTCGAGGCCCAACCAGACTCCGATCGCGGTGACGCCGACCAAGCACCCGCCGACCTGGAGTGCCCCGGCCGCCAGACCCAGACGCAGGAGTCGTCGGACCCGGTCCAGGGGCAGTTCGAGCCCGATCTCGAAGAGCAAGAAGACGACACCGAATTCGGCAATGGCCCGGATGCCAGCGGGATCCGCTGCGACGGCCAACCCGCCGGGGCCAGCCAGCGTACCCATCAGCAGGAACCCGGCGATCGACGGCAGCCGAAGGCGTTCGAACAGGGCGGCGCCCGCTGCCGCGATGGCCAGCAGGACGACGAGCTCTCGCAACAGTTCGGGTCCGTGCACAGGGTCATGCTAGCGGTGTCCACGCGCCGAGCTGCGCCGATTGAGTGCAGACCAAGCAAGAACCTGAGCCGTAGTCGTTCACGACCCCCAGGTCTTCGCGGAGGCTGAGATCTTTCCGGGCGCGTTGTGGAAGCGAGAATGGGTCGGAACGACACCAACCTCCCCAGGCACGCGAGGGAAACCCATGCACGCTGCCTACGTGACGCTGCGGAGGAGGCATCGGGCGAGCTGCCGAACGTGGATCCGGCAGAGGTTGCGACCACCCACTGAAGAGATCTGCTCGCTATTCGGGCGGGGTCACCGGGGATGCAGAGGCTTTCAGGGAGCCGGGTCGGTAGCGAAACACGTGGCGCTCGTATTTCGGGTACACCCCCCTGAAGCTGCCCATCGGTTCGAAGAACGCCGGATCCCGCAGCATGGCCATCGACTCACCATTCTTTCTTTCAGCGAGCAGCTCTCGGTTGTAGCTGACGAAGAGCACTTGCCCGGTGCGATCGGCCTTCTCGATGAGCCCTCGTAGCTCTTCGACGTTCCGCGTGAACAGTGTCGCTGGGTCATAGTAGATCGGCGGGCCGTAG
>JAVJHY012293572.1:0-24504 GCA_035593235.1 Phascolosoma agassizii | reverse complement strand
CTCGACAGACTTTCGCGTCCAAATCTGACCAAAATCTGGGCGCCAAAACGGTAATTTATTGTTTGGCACGTCCTTAGTGGGCAAATTGCACTGAATATTATTGAACAACATCCATAGCTGTAATACAAGGATAACAGAGGTGGAATGTCGTTCTTTGAATCGGGAAATCCCAAACGCTACAGGTATACATAACTTAATCCATTTTATAATTAACGAGAAAACTAATAATCCAAGTCTCAATATTGCAGTTTACAACCTACTGTTATACCGATAGAAATAGCACTCTCCAAAAGTAAGCCTACAATTCGCATTTTTACAACTAATTAAGTATCTATTTAGACATGTTTAGAAAAAAAGAGACCGTTGAAAAACGCCCTAGGGGAAAAGGAACCTTAAAAAAAGCCGCACCGAGAGTAATTGCGTTAGCACAACCACATAAGCAAACTCTTATAATTGGCTTTATCAGCTTGGCTATGGGCAGTGGAATAAGCCTCTCCTTTCCCTACCTAATTGGGAAGTTTTTGAACGAAGAATTTGGGCTTAAATTATCACAAAACTTACCATTGATAACTGGTCTATTGGTCCTTCTCTTCGCATTTCAAGCAGCCTGTTTTTATGTACGTCATTATTGCTTCCAAGTTGCTGGCTTGCGTGTGGTGGCGAATCTTAGAAAAACTCTCTATCTCTCTATTCTAAGTCAAGACATCAGTTTTTTTGACCGCTCGAAGGTTGGGGATCTGCTGAGCCGATTGTCCTCAGATGCGCAAATAGTTCAGAGAGCGGTAACAACAAACATTTCAGTAGCTGTGCGTTATATATTGCAAGTCATTATCGGCACAATCATGATGTTGATATACAGCCCCAAATTGAGTTTGTTTATTATTGTTGCTATTCCGCTCATCGGTCTAGCAGGCGCGATTTGGGGTCGAAAACTCCGTGAGTTCTCAAAAAAAATGCAAATCCAGCTAGGAGATGCTTCCGTAGTTGCGGAAGAAACTGTTAGTGCTGTTCGCACAGTACGAATGTTTACAGGAATTCACTACGAAGCAAAACGCTATAGCTCCACTATTGATTCTGCCTTAGAGACTGGAGTCAAAAGAACAAGAATAGCAGCTATATTTAGCTCTTCAATGGTTTTTCTTCTCCACTCAAGCATAGCTTTAGCTGTAGGCTATGGAATGAATCTCGTGATGACCAGTGAATTTAGTTGGGGAGATTTAGTAGCATTTCTCCTGTATTGCCTGATAGTGGCAATGTCTTCTAGTTTCCTAGCATCTGCGTGGGACGAGTTCATGCAAGCCGTAGGCGCAAGTGAGCGCATATTTGAGATAATAGACTTAAGACCAGAGGTTTCTGCCCCAAAGGAACCAAGCGCTATTTCACCCTCTAGCGCTGCCAGCGTGGAGTTCGAAAATGTTTCGTTCACATATCCTTCAAGACCTGAATCGAAAGTATTAACAGATATTTCTTTTTCGATCGCAGAGGGCCAAACTCTTGCGTTTGTCGGGCCTTCAGGTGCGGGTAAGACCACAATCGCAGCGTTAATTCAGCGATTCTACGACCCTCAAGAAGGCATTATTCGTTACTCCTCTATAGACCTAAAGAACTTAGACCCAGCTAGTTTGCGAGAGGAAATGTCAGTAGTCGCACAAAACCCGCAAGTTTTCTCTGTCTCCGTGGGGGAAAATATTCACTATGGTAACTTAAGTGCTTCAAAAGAACAAATAATTGAGGCCGCGAAGGCTGCTAATATCCATGATTTTGTGATGTCTTTGCCAGACAGCTACGACACCTTAGTCGGAGACAAAGGAATACAACTCAGTGGTGGAGAACGCCAACGGGTAGCCATTGCTCGAGCGATATTGAAAAACCCTAAATTCTTAATATTAGACGAAGCAACGAGCTCACTTGACAGTCAAAATGAACAACTCGTTCAACAGGCTCTAGAAAGACTGATGGCAGGGCGCACGACACTGGTTATTGCGCATCGACTGAGTACGGTTCAACATGCGAACAAGGTAATAGTATTAAAACACGGTCAAATCATCCAAGAAGGCTCTCATCATGACCTGGTAGAAACTCCTGGGTTGTATAAAACGCTTGTGGAGCATCAATTGCTGTAGCAAATAGGGGGGACTTATTAATTCAGCGTTATTGCTAGAGTTGATAAGTGGCGTAATTCCCACGCCACTTATGTTAATCTGAACAAACTTCTTCTCTTTTGAGGCCTGCAACCATACCAACGCGGATTGACTCACAACGCCTCGATTGCTAAGGTCAAGGAGGTAATATGGAGTACTTAAGCGTAATCATTGTTGATAAATCTATAGATAGCAGGGGCATCGTTGCTAATGCATCATTTGTTCTAGGACTAACTGCTGGCAGAGAGCTTCCTGATTCAACTTTTGGAGAAGATGTTCTCGATGGCGACGGAGAAAACCACACTTATCTTACCAAGATAGGTCACATTGCTCGAAAAGCAGGGCAAAGCAAACTGCAAAATCTTAGAAACGACTTTAGCCAACATCCAGATGTAAAAGTAATAGACTACACCGAAGATGCAGCTCCATCTAATTACACAGATTATACAAATAGTCTTGGAAAGCATTCAGGAGATGAGATTAGTTATCGCGCTATACACGTATATGGACCAGCTGAAGTTGTTGCACCAAAGACCAAGAATCTTTCTTCGTTGTCTTGATGTTACACAGAGGTATGCGTATTCCAGAATAAGGGTCTGTCCATAAATAGCCACTCTTTCACAGCTCCTAATCCACTGGCAAACTAGATAGCTTCAGTTTTCTAAGTGCCCGATTGAAGATAGGTAATCCTTCATCTGCTGTCATATTAGCAGAATCACGCTCTAGTTTTTCTCGAGCTTCCCCGTAGTCGGTCCAGTTAATACTTGCAGTGTATGCTTGGGCTTGGTCTATAACTTTACAATAAGTTTGAAATATCTGGTCTCGACTTGCTCGACGAAGTCCACCTAAATAGTTGTCACGATGAACAGTCGGAATAATTATCTTCATCTGATTACTTGCAGAAAGTTCAGCATTCATCATCACTCGTGCAATCCTACCATTTCCATCGTCAAAGGGATGGACTTCGCTTACAACAAACATCATGAAGACCGCCTTTGCACAAGGATGACTCAAAGTTTCATAAATAGAAAAGGCTCGCGACAGGGTTCCTATAACCTCGTTTGGGTTAACAAAGATAGTATTTCCCGCTCGGTTGTTAACTTGTTTTAGCTTACCAGGTTGTTTATTAGGTCGCTTGCGAAGAATAAACGCATGTCGTTGCTTTAGCAATTTCATTAACTCTTCATGCGTTTGAGGGGTCTTCGTCATTTCACTCAGGTCACTCAATAAGTGATATAACGAGAGAACATCATGACTATCTGCGTAACGATTTCCAAACGTCTTGCCTGAATAAACAATATCCTCCGCCTCATCAATCAAAAACTCCGTACCTTCAATATAATTTGAAAAGTATGACTCAAAAAAGGAGAGATGTTCCCAGGATTTTTTTTGGTACACGAAGGGTCGTTCAATAAGGACACAACGGCGTAAGTAAACTGCCAATGACTCAAATAAACCAACCCTCTCAGAGTCAAAGGGCTCTTGCCTAGCAACTGCCTTAGCATGCTCAGTTTGCAATACCTTCTCGGAAGCATTGTGACTTGTAAGTAAAGAGGAAATAATCGCGTTTAGCCGAGAGAATGCTTGCTGCATCTCAAGCTGACTCGCAACGTCCCTAGCTATGTCTCGTAGAGCATTTAGCGCATCTTCCCCTCGATTGATTAGCAAGGTTGCCAAATATTCTTCTACTTCCTTTATGCAAAGTGTCTTTGCTATACCTTGCGTTTTTCTTGTTCGTGTCAGATTTTCCAGTATAGCTCGAGGCTCACTAGATCTAAAGAGATTAGGCAATACAGGTTCAATATAAGCTCGAAAGTTGCCTTTGCTTACTTTGATACTCAACCCGGGAAGACGGATCGTGCTTGCATGCTTGCCAGTCACAAACACTAGCTTCTCAATGCTTGAATTGCCACTAACAGGGCGAAGTTCAATTGCCGTTCGATAGGAAAGAATAGCGCCTGGAGCAACTGAAATTACAATATGCATCCAATTATCCATTACAATTTTTTCTAGTGCATCCTCTAGGTTGTCTGTGTATACGCCTTTATGAATTCTGCGCACTTTTCCTTCTTTGGTCTGTCGAGAAAGCCTTTTCGACTCAGTGGAATCTTGGGGAATTATTACTCTGCTCATCTACTGTCCATAATAGTAAGCTCTCAGGTGATTTCTACTTATTCGAAACGCTCTATGTGCACCTTGTTTAGCGCGAATTAAAGGCGATTAAAACAAACCTTACGCGAATTAGAGCATAATTAACAGGGGCTCGGTGCGAATTATTACACAATTAACCCCGCAAACGCGAATAATTCCACAAAAAAGGGTGTTTAGTAGCGGAGGGACCTAATTTTGTATGTTCTCAATAACCTCGGGTGAAACATAACTTCTGTAAATTTAACCACAGATTACACAGATTTTCACAGAGAACTAATCTGTGAAAATCTGTGTAATCTGTGGTTAAATAATGATGCGCGGTTGCTGGCTTCCCGGAGTTATTGAGAACATACCTAGAAAACAAATCAGACATAACAAATCAGCTTGCCCACTAAATCATACCCCACTACATCAATAATTTCTACCTCAGCAAAGCGTCCAAGCATTACTTGCTCTGCACACTCGGGTGAGACACTTGCAAGCAGGTCCTCTGGAACATCCGTAATCAGTATTTCTCCATCATCCTCAGGTCCTTGCCATTCACAGCGACCAGTATAAAAACATTCGTCCTTCCTATCGAGCAGCACTTTTAAGGTCTTACCAACAAACGTTTCAAGCCGCTTGTGCACAACTTCCTGTTGCGCAAGCATAATACGCTCGCGTCGCTCTGTCTTTAATGCCTCTTCAATAGAATCAGAAAAAGTAGCCGACTTTGCCTCACGCTCAGTCGAATATGTAAAAACACCGACATGAACAAAATGTCCTTCCTTTACAAAATCTTCCAGCACTTGAATATCTTCTTCGGTCTCTCCGGGAAATCCAACTAAAAACGTCGTTCGAAGTGCAAGTTGTGGTGACTCTAGGCGCAAACTTTCAATAAGCTGCCTAGTTTTCTTCTCCCCCAGAGGACGCTGCATTCTCTTTAACACAGGAGCACTAATGTGCTGAAAAGGAATGTCTAAGTAATTACAGATAAACGGTGTATCGATAATTCGCTTAACTAACTCAATCGTTGTCCCAATCGGATAGGCATAGTACAGCCGAAGCCAGAAATCATCCCGTTGTCCTAAGGCAACTGATAAATCCTTAAGAAGCACAGAAAGCTCTCCACTTGAGCCTTTTTTATGAGAAAAATCACTTCCATACGCAGTTAAATCCTGCGCAACGAAATTAAGTTCCTTTAATCCATTTTCAACAAGTGAGCTTACTTCGCTTATCACTGATTCAACCGGCCGCGACCTCAACGTCCCTCGAATCTTTGGTATAATGCAAAAAGTACAAGTTCTATTGCAGCCTTCGGAAATTTTGACATAAACTGAATGAGCACCCGGGGCAACAACCCGCGGCATTGTCTCATCATAGATAAAATACGGCCTTCGCGCCGCATCAAAACATTCCTTCGTAGTTTCCTGCTGCTTGCCAATGTTTAAAATTTCATCCGTAGAGATAAATTGGTCAACCTCAGGCAACTCCCGCACCAAATCCTCCCTGTACCTCTCCACCATACACCCTACAACAACCAGCTTACGACAACGACCATTCACCTTATGGCTCGCCATTTCTAGAATGAGATCAACTCCTTCTTCAACAGCCGCTTCAATAAACGCGCACGTATTAATAACAATAAGATCGGCATTGCCAGGGTCTGCTACAATCCTAAACCCACGTTGAACTAAGGCTCCAAGCATTAGCTCTGAATCAACTGTATTTTTTGAGCAACCCAAACTAACCACGGCAACATTACCAGAATAAACCTCTGGCTCTGCCACAACCGAAGAGGTGCCATTAGTCTGCTCTTTTACACGTTCATCAAAAATGGGAAGTCGCTTTTGCACTTAAGAAAACCGCTTGAACTTACTTAGAAGAGACTGACTCGTTTGGAGTTAAACTACTCTCTTCAATCGGCGTAATAATAACCGGGGTAAGCCTCTCTCGCCTGTCTATAACATCAGTGCCCATAGGAATAGTGAATCTAAACTGCTCTGATTCCAAATCCTCATTTATCGCTGTGTTTAACAGAGAAATGCTTGTATCATTGCCACCTATGTCCACCACTCTTGCCCCACGTGGTGTATAGTCTTCTTTGTCCACCAACAAAGAGAATTCCTGCAAACTAGCATCCAGCTCTACCGGCTCAAGCTCTACCATCAGTCCTTCCATCGTCATGCAGGATTTTTTCAACTTAAACTTATCTTCCAAGCGACCAAGACCCAGCAAAAAAGAAACTGGGAGGTCCGACTTAAATGAATTATCAAAATCACCAACTGTAACCTGATTGTCATTTGGTTGATAATACCAAAGAGTTGCAGCATCCGTAACAAACCGCTGGTTGTCGGGCTCACCATAGCGCCAATCCATCATCCCAGGAGTCTTGAAGAAAACTTTGCCACGACTCTCCTGAGTTTGCTCAAGGCCTTTTAAATACGAATTCTGAACAAAATACGCACTAAGCGCTGCTATATCCTTATAGCGCTTATCAATTGTGTTTAGAAGTTCGGGTTTTGAGGAAAAGTCAGAAACACACTCAAAATCGAACGCTTTAGACTCAAGCGCAACTTTATCGCAATCGTTGGTCCCATCCAACTTACAGTCTATCGCAATAGCGTAAGAGGGAAGAAAAAACACTAAAACAAAGACATGCCACTCTACTGCAAGACACGCCAAACTCCATTTACGAAACTTTACTATCATATACACACTGCCTACTCGTGGTGGTTGGACACAAACACTTGCCTAGGCTTTGCACCATCAGCAGGTCCTACCACTCCTTCTCTTTCCATTACTTCCAATATACGAGCTGCTCGATTGTAGCCAATTCGAAACACTCTCTGAACCATAGACGTAGACGCTTGTCCCTTTTCAACCACAAGCGCAACAGCTTGGTCATAAAGTGCGTCATATTCATCTTCTATTTCCCCTCCAGCAGCACCAAAGCCCTTTTCAGATTCCTCGAACTTACTGATCATCTCGGCTATGTTAGAATCGTGCAGAGGTGGCCCTTGCTGCTTTAGAAAACTTACAACTGACTGCACCTCTTCATCTGAAACAAACGCCGAATGTAAGCGCCTAAGCCGACCAACTCCCGCAGATAAGAATAACATATCCCCATGACCTAACAACTTTTCAGAACCCGAACCATCGAGAATCGTTCGCGAATCAATCCTACTAGCAACTTTGAACGAAATTCGCGCCGGAAAGTTCGCCTTTATTAGGCCAGTAATGACATTAACACTAGGTCGCTGAGTAGCCAAGATTAGGTGTATTCCTGCCGCGCGAGCTTTCTGCGCAAGCCTAGTCAGTAGCTCCTCTATCTCTCGCCCAACGGTAAGCATTAAGTCAGCTAACTCATCGACAACTATAACAATTCGGGGAAGATAAGAATTATCACTGTCTGTGCTTTCGCCGCTTGTACTACAATCCTCATCTGAACTTTCCCGCGAAAGACCATCCTCTTCACCACTAGTTGCAACTACATTCTTCTCCTCTAGTCGAATAATCTCACCCGGAGATTTCGAACCAGCTTGAGAGGCATTCTCGAAACCATCAGCGAAACGGCGGTTATAGCTGTCAAGACTACGCACTCCTGCTGTTTTCATCAGTCTATATCTTCGCTCCATCTCTTCTACTGCCCACCAAAGCACCCCGCGAGCGTGCTTTGGTTCAGTTACGACTGGATATTTCAGATGTGGAATATCGTCATACAAACTGAGTTCCAACATTTTTGGATCAATTAATATTAATCGCAGGGTATCTGGCGTATTGCGATAAACCAAACTCATCAATAGCGCATTGATACATACCGATTTTCCTGTTCCCGTTGCACCTGCAATGAGCAAATGAGGCATCTTTGACAAGTCACCTACAAATGGATCGCCAAACGTGTCCTTTCCTAGAGCAAGGGTTAATTTAGAATCGTGTTCCTGATATTCCTCACTTGCCAAAACGTCACGCAATCGAACCATTTCTCGAAATTCATTGGGCACTTCAATTCCGACGGTCCCTGCGCCCGGGACTGGCGCATAAACACGCACACTAGCAACCTTAAGCGCTAATGCCATATCGTCGGCTAAGGACACGATCCTCTGCACTTTAACACCAGCCGCAGGCGCAAATTGGTAAAGTGTGATGATTGGCCCTGGTTGAACCTCAACCACCTTCCCGCCAATCTTAAAATCGAGTAATGTTTTCTCTAAACGCCTAGAATTGCTTATCAAGGCAGCATCTTTGGGCGCACCTCGAGTTTCAGTAATAGAGCTAACAAGGTAATCAAGAGAAGGAAGCTCATAGTTTGTAGCCCCTTGATTCTTATGTCGCTGCTTTTCGCGCCTTTTAATAGCACGACCGACAGGCTTTAGCTTTTTTGATCGTAACTTACTACTTACTTTTGCTTCTGATTTTGCCCGTGCTAGCTCCACCCTACTATCCACACGATCACTTCGACGTGAAACCTTAACCTTTGGCGAGCTAAGCTTGAAGTCCTCTATCTCGGTAGGCTCAACTTCTGCGCCGATCGTAAACCCCAAATCCTCTCGCTCACTCTCCACATCGTCCCCGCGCTCTGCCACTCGACCGATACTAGAAAACAAAGACCGAAACATTCTGACAGGTAGTTTTAATAAAACTGCAGTTAGTTTCAGACCAAAACGCACGATACCGAGAAGAGCATTCCGACAAGCGCAAATCAGACCAACAGAAGCGCGACCAATCGGTTTCAAAAGACTCAAACAAACAAACCAAACATCAGAAAAGATCGAAAAAGCATACAGAAAGCTATTCCTAAAAGTAAGAATAAGCCTAGAAGCTCCAACTCCCGTAGACACCCCAAGGGATAAAATAAATACAGCAAAACTAATCAATAACGCCCCCGGCTCGCTTACGTAACGAATTAAAGAATACGCAATCAAACCTCCAACCATTCCGCCACCTCGATGTCCTGCTAGCACAGTAACAAACGACGCAGCAGCGCTAACCATAACAGCTGAACCCAAAATCGTAATTATAGTGCCCGAAACAGAACTAGAGGTCTGTAACCACCCGATAGCCCAAACACGACGAGCTAGAAGAAAAGCCCAAATTACAATCATAAATGAGCACCAACCGAGAAGCTCCGCGAGAACATAAGACACAGCTTCCCCGACCTTTCCCATTACATTCGTATCTATCCCTGGAGCGCGATCGATCCCGACAGAGAGCCCAAAAAAAGTAGCTGGCTCAAAGCAATGAGAATGAAGGGCAAGCCCCAAAAACACACCAAAACACACAAGAATAACTGTCAAGCTCTCGCGAGCCATACTTACCGCGGACTCTGATTGCTTGGCACCGGACGACTTGGCGTCTTTTCGCCTAGGAAGGCTGACATTTCTCTTTCTTGCTGCTTCGGCCATATTATTTAGAATTCTATTCTGTACCTGCTAAATGGGATTTCTCGCGAAATTGAGTCTACTTACAATTTCACACGAAGATACGATTCTTTTACTAGCACAAAAGGCGCTTTTTACTAAGCTGCTTTTCTCACAAATCTCGATACCGGTGAGATAAGCAGAGATTTATTAGCGAGCCAGGCTAGAACCGAAGAAGCAAACTAAGCACGAGCGTATAGAGTGCAAAGTACAAAAGCCTACTCTTTCTTGTCACAGCAACTAACCACCGAATAGCAAACCAACCCGCACTAAAAGTCATAATAAATCCGAGCATATAACTTGTCATATCTGAGGTCGAAAGACTCATTAAGGCGTCGAGATGTAGCACGGTTGCCCCTAAGATTGCTGGAATTGCGAGCAAGAATGAAAATCTAATCGCTGTTTCAGTATGCACTCCGAGCAAAAGTGCTGTTGCAATGGTAGAGCCAGAGCGAGAAACTCCCGGAAGAATCGCCATGGCCTGAGCCACTCCAATAATAAGCGCTTGGGTCATCGACGGCAGTTCCCAAGAGTTATTGTCCATAGCACCACTGTCATCTGCTATAGAATTCATGTAGCGCTTCTGCCTAAAATGCGCAGATGCAAGAAAAACGCAGGTAATTAAAAAGCCATTGGCAACAACAGAGGTAGAAGAAAAATACTCTTCGATAAGCTCGCTAAACCCTAATCCGACAACCGCGGCAGGCAAGCTCCCAACTATCGTCAACAACACTAGACTTTTAGCCCTTTTACTTTCATCGCTAGAGAGAAAAAACTTTCCCAAGATATGCAGTAAATCTTGACGTAAAAAAATCACCGTCACTAGCAAAGTAGCTAAATGAACAAAAACATCAAAAGAAAGCGGTGTCCGTCCAACTCCGAATATTGGCTCAAAATATATCTGAAATAGCACTAAATGCCCCGATGAACTAACGGGGAGAAACTCGGTCAGTGCTTGCACAAGACCCAACAAGATGGCCAGTAAAATTGGCATTTATATTAGTAAGTATACTCGGAACGAACTTTTTCCAACGCCTTAGCGGCATCAGCAAACCCTCGATCTATCAATTCCCCTGCCCTTTTGTAACTGACACCATCACCACCAATTGCTTTTCTAAGCACAAACAGGTTTTCCGAAAGGGGCTGGTTTGATTTATCATATATTGCCGTCCAAAGAACTTTACCCGACTTTGGGTCTACAAGCCACAGCTTAAATTGCACGCCAGCCAAGGTAGTTGCGCCATATCGACTACCGTCTGAATCGACATACTTATTGACGACACCACACAAAGCGCCCTGTGCCCCTACCCTACGCCCGACCACTTTCGCCTTAGCTAAGAGTGGTAATTGCGCGAGCTCTCGATTCTGAAGAACAGCCTTAACTTTATTAGAGGATTTTATGTTAAGCAGTTCAAGAGTAGTTCCCAGATCAAACGCGCTTTCTAAACGAGAGCTTAAATCGTCAAGTAAAAACTCAGAGACTACTGCCGGCATTGCCATCTCAAACGGCACAACTACTACGCTGTTAACCTTAAAAGGGACAAAATCACTAACTACTTCGGTAGTAAGAGAATCCTGAACAAGAGGCCTGGGCCCTCCAGTCAGTGAATACCCAGAGCAGGATGGACTTCCCATGCAAACCATTAACAAACACAACAACCGAGCAACACTCTTCTTACCGCACGTCCTCCGTGCGACAGATTTACATACGATAATCATTGCAGAAATCTCCCATTTACCTAAGAGATTCAGCCAAGAGAGCCGATTTTGCAATAGGTGCTCCAGAAAAAAATCTAGTTGACTCAAAATTACTATCCTTCTATATGCTGTATCACTAGATTCTGCTATGACTCGCACTTGGTTTATTTTTATCGTATGGCTAGTTATTCAAACTGTTTTCGTGTCGGAATCTAGGAAAATTGGAGATTACGCGTAATATGGCACACTCACATTCAAAACTCGAAGAAGCGCTCAATTCCCTTATTGAGGCGTATGCTGAATTGGAAGAAGAAATTGACGAACAATTCGGAGAAGACGAGGATGCTTTCGAACATAGATTAATTGAGGTAATCGAAACATCCCTTGAGACAGCCTTAGAGGAGCAGGACGCCAGCACGAATCTCTTCGCCGCGCTAGTTGCATCTCTTTCCGAGGCTCTTGAGCAACTCGACCCTACGGCTTTCGATGACGACGAAGAAAGCATCGATTACGGCATGGATGATGATGGGATAGATGATGACGAGTCTATCGATCTCGATGATGACGATGATTAATGATGACGATTAATCTGGACTAACACAACTATAGCTCGTGCGAAAAAAGTACGACAAACCCAACTAGGGCTTGTCCATGTCGGCAAGTTTAATCCCAAGTTCTGCAATTTGCGCAGGGTCTGCTGGTGCAGGAGCGCCTACCATTAGATCGGCGCCACTAGCTGTCTTAGGAAAAGCAATGACATCGCGTATTGAGCTTGTCTGCGCAAGTAACATAACTAACCGGTCTACCCCTATGGCAATGCCTCCATGAGGAGGCGCACCATAAGAGAGCGCTTCTAATAAAAACCCAAATTTAGCCTTTGCCTGCTGTTCATCTATTCCTAACAACTCAAACACCTTCTGCTGAACATCTCTCTGATGAATACGAATACTACCACCTGCTATCTCCTGCCCATTTAGCACCAGGTCATATGCCCTAGCCTTGACTTTTTCTGGGTTACTCTCAAGTGCTTTACAATCATCTTCACCCTCAAACAGCGGGGAAGTAAACGGATGGTGCACGGCAACGTAGCGCTTAGACTGCTCATCGTAATCAAAAAGAGGGAAGCGATTCACCCATAAAAAGCAAAGTTTATTTTCATCCTCAATTAACCCTCGACTTTTAGCAAGATGGACTCTCAAAGCTCCTAACGCAGCCGACACTTTCTCAAAAGAAGAGGCTGCCAAAAGAATTAAATCCCCATCATTAACAGAAAAGGCCTGACCAATGCTCTCTTGTTGCGCAAGTGTTACAAATTTCACAATAGGTGAGTTAAACTCACCGCTTGCGCACTTAATCCAAGAGATCCCCTGCAGACCATATTGAGAAACAAAAGTATTTAAATCATCAAGCTCTCGTCGCGTCATCCCAGATGCTCCTGGAACATTAATACCTTTAACAACTCCACCCGACTCGATAACCTCGCGAAAAACGCGAAACTCACTATCCTTTAAAAGAGAAGATAAATCTTTAATTTCTAAACCAAAACGCATGTCTGGCGCATCGACACCAAAGCGATTCATCGCCTCTTCATAGTCAAGCTGAAGAAAAGGGGTAGAAAGCGAAACACCTAGAGTTTTCTTCCAGATATCACTTATTAAGCCCTCCACTAACTGAACAATCTCCTGCTCATTTGTAAACGACAGTTCCATGTCAATCTGAGTAAATTCTGGCTGCCGATTAGCTCGAAAATCCTCATCTCGAAAACACCTAACGATCTGATAATATCTATCAAGACCAGAACACATGAGTACTTGTTTAAATAACTGTGGGGACTGAGGTAATGCGTAAAATTGTCCATGACTAAAACGACAAGGTACTAAAAAGTCCCGCGCACCTTCAGGGGTAGTTTTAGTTAAAATTGGCGTTTCTACTTCACAAAACTCTTGCTCGTCGAGAAAATTTCTCGTTGTACGATAAACTTGATGCCGCAACCTGAGAATTTCTTGCATCTTGGGGCGCCTGAGATCAAGAAACCGATATCGAAGCCGAATGTCCTCCGAAATCTCAACGTCATCAGAAATCATAAACGGAAGCGCATCAGAACGCGATAAAATTTCGAGTTCATCTACCGCAAGCTCTACCTCCCCAGTTAGAAGAGCCGAATTGGCTGTCCCATCAGGACGAGCGCGAATACAACCACTAACGGTAATTACAAATTCTGACCTCAAGCATTGAGCCAACTCAAATGCTTTTGCCTGCTCAGGTGAGAACACCACCTGCGTGTAACCCGTATAATCACCAAGGTCCACAAACACAACCCCTCCGTGGTCACGCCTACGCCTCACCCATCCACACAAAGAAACTCTTGAGCCAATCTGTGTTGCCCTCGCATCACCACATTTTTGTGACCTAAGTCCCACATCCTTACTATCTTGCCGAGAATTTAACATGTTACTCACAACGTTATGATCCTAAAAACTCTATCGACCCAGCCGAGCAAAATTATCTGCCGCTCTTTTTAAATCTGGATCTAACTCTACTGCTTTCTTAAACTGCTTTAGCGCCTTCTCTTTTTCTCCTTTAATTTCAAACAAAACACCTAAATTGTTGTAAGTTGTCGCATTATTATCATCTAACTCTAACGCTCGCAAAAGAGATTCTTGCGCAAGGTCGAGATTATTCTGACGTAAATAGGTCCATCCAAGCGCTGCATGAACCCGTGCGTTATCTGAAACAAGTTCCCTTGCTTGAACAAGCTTTTCAATCCCCTCCTCTACGCGCTCCACCTGAATTAATACGATCCCTAAATTTAAGAGGACAAGGGGATTATCTGAATTTCTCTCATAAGTTTTTTCAAAGAGAGCACGTGCTTCCTGAAGTTTCCCCTCATGCTCATACAAACTCCCAAGAGCAGTCAAAACATCATCATCCTCAGGTGCTAAACGCAAGGCTTCATTTAACGCCAAGCGAGCTTTATCAAATTCCCCCATTCTTAACGCAACAGTCCCAAAACGAACATATGCATCTACAAAATCAAGACCTCTTTCTGTAGCTGTTTTGTAGCTAATTAGTGCCTCATCTCTACGACCCAATAACTCAAAAATAACACCAATATTGAAGTAATTAACAGCATCTTTTGGATTCACTTGAATGGCGGTTCGAAGAGTATCTTCAGCCTTGAGCAATTCTCCTCGTTTTTCATACACCAAGGCAATCCCTTGAAATGCCGCACTTAAGCCAGGTGTAACCTTAAGCGCCTCTTCGTAATTAGACTTAGCCGAAGTCAAATCGTCTTTCAAAACATGGGCATTGCCTAAAGCTACATAAAAATTAGCGTCTTTCCTTTCTCGTAACGCACTTTTAAACTCCTTAATCGCTTCGTCGACTAAACGGCGTTTCATCAGATTCAATGCTAGATTATAATGAGCCTCTGCAAGTTCAGGACACTCTTTCAAACTTGCGCGATAATATTCGGCCTCCTTTTCAGAGCCGTCACCCAAATCTATTCCCCTTCTCATACGAGTAACAGCACTAGTACAATCGGCCGCTTCGGCCAAATGCAAACAAAAACCAAACTGAAAAATCAGAAACACCAGTGCGGTAACTATTGCGACATTTAATCTAACCATCTCTAAATAGTTCTCTCCATTTGGCCTATTGATGCGACGGCCTTACGCAATCTCTCTTCCGAAACCACAAGCGCAAGGCGCACATAATCGTCACTACTAGAACAAAAACCTATGCCTGGACACGCAGCAACATTTGCTTCGTTCAATAGTTTTTCACAAAACTCTCGACTGCGCATACCTTTGTAATGAGAAGGAATAGGAGCCCAGACAAAAACGGTTGCTTGTGGCTTTTCTATGCGCCAACCCGCCGCATTTAATCCATCGACAAGCACATCCCGTCGTTCCTTATAAGTAGCAACTATTTCTGAAACATAACTAGACTCATCACTTGAGTCCTCATTCAAAACTTCTATCGCTGCGATTTGCAATGGTTGAAATATACCAAAATCTATATAACTTTTCACCTTTTTAAGTGCTGAGACTAGCTCAGCATTTCCGACACAAAATCCAATGCGCCATCCAGCAAGGCCATAACTCTTCGATAGCGAATAAAACTCTACCGCAACGTCACGAGCATTTTTTGCCTCAAAAATACTCGGTGCGCTATAGCCCGCATAACATATATCAGCATAGGCAAAGTCGTGAACGAGTAATAAAGAATTCTTCCTCGCAAACTCTACTAGCCGCTCAAAAAACCCCACCGTTACTACTGCTGTAGTGGGGTTATGAGGAAAACTTAACACCAT
Source organism: Phascolosoma agassizii (assembly GCA_035593235.1). Taxonomy (NCBI): domain Eukaryota; kingdom Metazoa; phylum Annelida; class Sipuncula; order Phascolosomatiformes; family Phascolosomatidae; genus Phascolosoma; species Phascolosoma agassizii. The sequence continues at coordinate 8,800 of JAVJHY012293572.1, read as the reverse complement.
TAACTTAGGACGAGGCCAAGTCTTGTGATAAGTAACGGAAAGCAAGTCAAAAAACGCTTCGTCATTCTCCGTGATAACACTTGCGCTCTGCATAGACTCGCCGCGTTGCGGCGACAATGGTAATTCAATTATATTAGCACCCGCGAGCAACACACTAGAGGAATGTATAGGATATCTCGGAGTTGGCACAATTACTGTATCTCCAGCATTTAGAAGCGCTAACAAGAGATGTGACATCCCCTCCTTTATACCCATCGTCACAACGACTTCGCGTTCAACATCAAACTCAATTCCAAACTTCTTTTGATACCACCTAACAATTGACTCTCGCAGGCGCGCAATCCCTTGAGATGAGGAATAGCGATGATTATGCGGCAACAATGTTGCTTGAACGAGACGATCTAGAGCTCGAGGTGGAACTCCCGTATTGGGATTCATTTGACTGAGGTCCACCACATCTCTGCCATCAACTCTAGCCTTTATTACGTTTTCGGCAATAGAGCCCAGGACATAAGTAGGTAGACGGTGAACGCGAAAGGAGTCTTTTCCACGAATAAATGACATCTTAGTTCACGTAACTCTCAGCATGATAGCTACTGCGCACCAGTGGCCCTATAGCACAGTAGCGAAATCCGAGTTTTCGAGCATGCGTTTCATAACATTTAAAAACGTCATCACTTACGTATTCGGACACTGGAAGGTGCGTTCTAGATGGCTGCAAATACTGACCCGCCGTAAAACTATCTATTTCACTCTTACGGCAATCTTGCATTAGTCTATAAACCTCTTCGGAGGTCTCCCCAAATCCAAGCATTATTCCAGTCTTTGTAATCATTTCCATAGCGCGTCTATTTGCCTCTTGTTTAGCTAATCTTAGAACGCCAAGGGAGCGCTGATAGGATGTTCCAGGCCGCACACGCCTATACAACCGACTAACGGTTTCCAGATTATGATTAAAAACATCTGGCCCAGCATCAATAACCGCTTCAATCGCTCCGCGGTTGCCACGAAAATCGGGCACCAACACTTCAACAGTAGGACTATCCGGTAGCTCTTTTAGCGCAGCAATTGTTTTACAAAACCCTTCGGCACCTCCATCAGATAAATCGTCTCGAGCGACCGAAGTCACAACAACATGCCTCAACCCGAGCTTGCGCGCAGCAGTTGCCACACTCTGCGCTTCATTTTCAAACTTATCGGCTGAAAACTCAGGTCGACCGGTTTTTACTGAACAAAAACGGCACCCACGAGTACAGATATCTCCCAAAATCATAAATGTCGCTGTGCGTCGAGAAAAACACTCGACGATATTAGGACAACGCGCCTCTTCACAAACGGTAACCAAATTAGCTTTTCTAAGAAGCACCTTAAGTGCACGAGTACTGGGATGACTCGCCGGGGGCCTCTGAAGCCTTTCTGGCAAACGCTCCATCATTAATCCTTAAATGGAAACAAGATATTCTGAAAAGCAATAGCTTTCTTAAAGTCACCCGAGACACTCACTTTGCGAGCTAAAATAGCTAACTGAGGATTGAGTTCTCCATTAATAATTTGTAAAAAATCCTTCTGGTTCATTGTCATCACAGTTTCTGCTTCCTCGCGACGATTCACAACATCGAGGTCACTATCTACTTTGAAGCTCCAAACACCACCTTGATAACCTTTCAACTCAATACGATAGCTCCCCTTAAGTTCTTCCCTTTCATCAACTTCTAACAAATCAAAGCGATAAAGCATTTCGATATTAAAAAACTCCTTGGCACTCTTGACTAGCGTTGACCACGGCAGTTGTTTTCCCTGACGAAGCGGCTCATCATCGTCACTTCTCTCTCCATGAGCTAGTTCATAAGCATCGTCGTGTAAATCAGAGACTCCAACAACGACAGTTTCTCTATCGTCTTCGTCGTCGTCGTCATGTTCCTCGTCCTCACGCTTAACAGTGGTTACCGCAATTGGTTTTTTGCGAGGACCAGCACCACGCCTAGGTCTTGGCTTCGGTCTATCCGAAACTGCGGCTTTACGCACAGGGGGCTTATCAAGCTCATCCGCGCTAGGTTCAGACTCTACTGGTTTTACTACCTTTGCGTCATCTACATCGCCCACATCACTAGGGCTCATCTTCATTTGCTTATTACTGCACGAACCATCTAGACAATCACAATCAGATGAAACCTCTTGACCAGATTCACTCTCATCGGAAGCTAGTTCCTTACTTATTACGTGACGTTTTGAATCTTCCACACCCTTACCTAATGATTTTAACCAATTTCTCGATATTATAGCTGGCAGCATAACCGTGTAATTTACTCCGCAAATAAGATATAATGTAATCTACCTGAGACATGTCATAGCAATTATAGTAAAGAAATAACACATATTATGAATTTAGTTTTGTATCACAGTGCAATTGCCCTGACTGGAACAATCGGCTCTGGTAAGTCCACAGTAGCTCAACTGCTTCGCAGTCGTCACGCGCTTACCATTGACGCCGATGAGTTAGCACGCATAGCTGTTCAAAAGGGCTCATCGGGACTCAAAGCTATAATCGAGCAGTTTGGTGACTCTGTGGTGACTTGCGATGGCATTTTAGATAGAGCTAAGCTTGCGGAGATTGTCTTCTCTGACCCTAAGAAGAAAATCAAACTAGAGGCAATTACTCACCCAATTATCAGAAATTTAGCCGAAGAAAGGCTAGAAGCTGCCATAAGACTCAATCCCCCGCTTATTGTGTATGAGTGCCCCTTGTTATTTGAAACGGGCTTGGATAAAGCGGGATTTAAGAAGATTGTACTTGTGACGGCAGATGACAAAACTTGTCTTTTGCGAATAATGAATCGAAATGGCTTAACTGAAGCCGAGGCGAAAGCACGCCTTAAGGCGCAAATTTCGGTGGAAGAAAAAAGGCTGAAGGCTGATATTGTACTTGATAACTCTGGGTCTATGGAGGAACTCAAAGAGAAGGTTAATGAGCTTTACGATTTGTTAAATCGGGTAGATTTTTAGGTTATACGTCCATCACCAACCTTATTTACAAATTGGTTAAATGCAATTTTAGCTTCTTGTGGGTCCAAATTGCTAATTTTTTTATATTGCTCAAATGTTTCCTGACGCAGTGCTGCAAGTGCTGCATCATTAGGTTTGTCAACGCTCGTAGTCGTTCTGTACTCTTTGCTATTCTGGTATACTTTATATGCCTCCGCCACACGAGGGTCAATTGCTTCCTTCAAGTTAGTACCACCCTTTAGGCGATCTAATTTAGGCAGTTTTGCTTGTTGTAATTCATTACGACCCGCATCCCCTCCTATGTCATTGATATCTGATTTCTTATCCTCGAACTTAAACATACCCTAGTTCACCTACAAGTTACTTCCAAATATATTACTTGGCCCAATAATAAAAATCGGTAAAAAACCAACAAAAATTCGAGTTATCTAGGCCTACCTTACACACATCAAAGATAAGCTATAAACTGCCAATCCCCCATGCCAGGCACTATAAGCTAGCATTAGATTCATCATGTATAAAAAGGTTATGCGATAAACCATCACCAGCGTAACATTTAGGCCTAGGTTTTCTAGTATTGAAAACTAAACCTCGAAACTATCGCAACGTAAGTTAATTCGAGGGTATGTTCTCAATAACCTCGGGTGAAACATAACTGCTGTAAATTTAACCACAGATTACACAGATTTTCACAGAGAACTAATCTGTGAAAATCTGTGTAATCTGTGGTTAAATAATGATGCGCTGTTGCTAGCTTCCCGGGGTTATTGTGAAGTTACATTCGAGGTTTGCAACTAGCTAATAATATAGCGCTTTTTATGATCGGCGATTGCTAATGTTGATTTTATTGAGCAATTTCAATAGCTTGCATTCCTCGGTTATATGTCTCGTGTGATAATCATGAGCTATACTCAGAACTCCAAAAGTAGTTCTCCGTTATTAATTTCGGTAATTAGTTAAGTATTTGAAAAGACGAAGGAAAGAGTCTATTGTTACTACGGTGCCAGCGAAGCGTTGGAATTCCTCACGCAACGAGTCGGGATTTGGTGTTTTGTAATAATTTTTGCCGACTACCTAGACAAAAGCACAACCGCACTAGCAGCTATCCCCTCACCTCTGCCGACAAAACCAAGCCCCTCGGTCGTCGTAGCCTTAACGGAGATTTGCTCCGAGGACACATCGAAGAGTTCCGCTATGGCGACTCTCAGTTCATCTATAAATGGACGAAGCTTCGGTTTCTGTGCCATAACTACTGAATCGAGATTAACTAAACTCCACCCCTTGGAGCAAGCCTCCTGCCAGACGTTGCGAAAAAGTTCCGCACTCGAAACACCACTATATAACGGACTCGTATCTGGGAACCAAGAACCGATGTCACCCCAAGCAAGCGCACCGAGAACGGCATCTATTATCGCATGAAGCAAAACATCCGCATCTGAATGCCCTTTTAGGCCTTTTTCGTATGGGATTTCGAGAGAGCCCAGTATGAGCTTACGCCCTGAAACTAACTCATGAACATCATAACCTTGACCTATACGAATAGAACTCATAAGGCACTCGACGCAGTATCTGAAAACCCATAATAACTTGGGTCACGGCTAATTTTTGTGACCGCTAGAACTTTTGGAACAAACTCACGCGTTTCCTTTCTAAGCAAATTTGTCTTAGCAATCTCAAAAAAATCTCGCGATCCTAACTTCCTAATAGCTCCACGCACACGCCCAACTCCTCCATTATAAGCAGCAATAGCCAAATACCAGTCATCAAACACGTCATAAAGATACGTAAGGTGTTGAGCAGCAGCATGAGTCGACTTTATATAATCCCTGCGGTCATCCATAACGAAATTAACTTTCAGCCCATAAACTTTCGCCGTACTTTTCGTAAATTGCCACATTCCAACAGCCCCACTTTGACTTCTAGCCGTAGACTTATATCCACTCTCAACCAGCGCTACGTTAATGAGATCGACAGGCAAACCGTGCTCCTCAAAAATACCCTCAAGTATCGCTCGATACTCACGCCTACGATCTATTGATTCCTGCACAAACACTCGCCTCTTAGATGAATAAAACCGCACGAAGCGCTCAACCTCATGGTTGTCAATAATATTGAGCTCTCCAATACGAGGCCTTAAGTCATAGGTCTTTGACAAAGTAGAATTAACACCGCCTGGCAACCTGCGAACACTTGCTGACTGCCAGTGTCCCAACGAATATCTGCCGTGCTCTTGAAATTGCTCACTTTGCCCTAAAGTCAACACCCCACAACCCGCTAAGAGTAGCACAAACATTAACAGCACTATACGCATCAACTATACCTCTGCCTTACAGGTCCTATAAGAACAACTCCCAAAAACGCGCGAATATGGGCACTAAAACAATGCACCATTCGCTCATATTACCACAAAGGAAAATTAAATGACTTGTCGGCGTATCGCAATAGTATTACATTGCTATACTCGGTATTTCTAATGCTCAATTGCTGATTGTGCATACTGATTAGGTATAAATGAGTTGGGTAAAACTACAAGCATTAGTCTCGGAGACAGGTTATGAAGTATATAGTCTATAAAATCACTCTCGCAAGTCAGATTCTCTTTTTTCTGCTTACCAATGGTTGTTCTAGCAACAGTTTGTTTGGCTTAAGAAACACTTTTCATAGTGATTACGCTTATTCCGGCACTATAATTGTCAGTGGACAGATTCCAGAAACTCCAATATCTGCTTCAGACCTTCTAGCGTCTAACAACTCATCACCTACTAGAGAGCCTCAGTTATTTGCCCCTGTCATGAGTTATATACCGCCAGTTGTAGGGTTTCTCCCGGCAGACAACGAACCTTGGCTTGAGATTTCCAGAAACTTAAAAGTACTCTTTCTTTACCGAGGTAAAGACTTGGTGAAAAAAATCAGCGCAGAAGGCACGATAGCGCTTGCCCCAGGTCGATACGCACTTCAACACAAGCAGAAAAAGCCACTATGGTACGCACCAGATGCTTATTTCACAAAAAGACATCTACTGGTTCCATCCGCTAGTGATAGAACCAGATATAGACGTGGTGCTCTTGGTAAACATGTTCTTTACGCTTCAACAACATTTGCTATCCATTCATCCCCGCTATGGGATAGTGACGTGGGAGGCCTTCGTGTGGCGCAGGGAGATCTTTCATCAATTTACTACATGTTACCAATAGGATCAGCTATCGTGGTGAAATAACAGTGTTTTTTTTATATTAGATTTAGAGCTACATTAACCCGCACTTACACCATAACACTTACGTGTATGTAATGTTATCTATTTTGCGGGTAGTTAGATATGAGTAGAGAAGAGTTCGAGCAACTCAAAAAAAAAGGCGTTGTCAAGAGAAAAGTAAAACGACGCCTGGGATTGTTCATCAATGGGACAAGCCTTGACCGTGCCACGCGACGTCTGGATCGAAAGGTCGATCTATCACGCCTTGTCGCTGGTGTTACTTCTGGGCTTATACCAGAAGTTGCACGGTACTACACCCTCGTGCCTTACGAGGATGATGCACGACAGTTTGCGTTTCTAGAAGCTGTTGAGAGAGCAGGTCTCGAGGTAATTGTGAAACGCCTTCCTCCTAAAGGTGTGCGAAGACAGGTATCAATGGATGTTCATATCGCGACTGACCTAATATCTTATAGCCTTGACCGAGTATCCGAACGAAACGCAGCTGCGCAAGCTGCCCAAAATGGCTCGCTTGCCCTAAAGGCTGTTGCAAATGGAGGCCCTGACAGTAGTTGTCTTGCGACACCGTTAAACAGTGAGGATATACGCAGACTAGCCGTTTTGGTTTGCCCAAGTAGAGAAGTTAGCTACGCCATTTATACTAGCCACTGTATGGGAGTCGAAACTCATTTGGCTGATTTTGGACTATATGGCACATCGGACGGATGGAAAGGGGTGGACCGTTGGGTCGACCTTTCGACCTCAGAGACAATCTGGAGAGAGTAACTTAAAAACTGTCAGACCATCTCTTCATCTAAATCAATATCGTCTCCAAGATAGTCGTAATCTCCATCTTCAGCGAGGTTTTCAAAAATTGTGTACTCTCCAATAAAAGCAAGACGCACTGCTCCTATGGCACCGTTACGATGTTTTGAAACGATGATTTCAGCAACTCCTTTGTCAGGGGTATCTGGATGATAAACCTCATCTCGGTAAATAAAAGCTATAATATCTGCATCCTGCTCGATAGCACCAGATTCACGTAAATCGGACATTAAAGGCCTTTTATCCTGACGTGCTTCGACACCGCGATTTAACTGAGAGAGTGCTATAATTGGAATCGACAACTCCTTAGCAAGGGCCTTTAGCGAAGATGAAATAATAGATATCTCTTGCTCCCTTCGTTCTGCTCTCTTGCTCGGCACTCGCATTAACTGCAAGTAATCCACCAGAATTAAGCTCAAGGGTTGCTGCCGATGCAAACGCCGTGCTTTTGCCCTCATCTCAAGGACAGTAATTGCTGGAGTATCGTCGATAAAAATATCCGCATGTGAAATTTCCGAAGCCGCGTCAACCAATCTCGGAAAATCACTTTCTCCCAATTTTCCACTTCTAACACGAGAACTACTTACTCTGGCCTCAGAGCACAACAATCGAGTAACTATCTGCTCCTTCGACATTTCAAGAGAAAAAATAGCAACTGCTTTTGAACGCTCTATACCAACATGTTGCGCAATGCTAAGCGCCAACGACGTTTTACCCATACTCGGACGTCCAGCTATGATAATTAAGTCCGAAGCCTGAAAACCTGAAGTCATAGAATCGAGATCGGCAAACCCAGACGGAACCCCAGTAATAGGCTCTTTGCAGACATAGCGCTGTTCTACCGCTTTAATCGAATCCTTTACTATATCACTGACTCTGACAAAACTACCATTAACACGTGATTCAGAAACAGCAAAAACTTTTTGCTCAACAGAATCGATAAAACCATCAACATCACCGCGCTCAGTATATGCGGCTGTAGCTATTTCGGTTGCTGCACCGATCATCCTCCGCCTCAGTGACATCTCTTTAACGATACGAGCATAAAATTCAGTGTTCGCCGCAGTCGGCACTACATCGACAAGCTGAGATAAATACTCAAGCCCACCTATAGAATCTAGCAAGGCCGATACACGCAACGCTTCTGTTAAAGTAATAACGTCTATGGCTTCCTGACGTTCCGCTAATTCTACCATTTTTTCAAATAGTATTTTATTTCTATTGTATAAGGTTTTGGCATTATTGTAAGATAATTTAGCAGTATTAATTCTGCTGTTGGCGCTAACTAAGCTTTGCTCATTTGGAACAACCCTAATCTTAGCTATTAAATCACCTTTATTAACAAGATCGCCTTCTTCGATAAAAATTTTATCGACAATTCCAGAAACTTGAGGTTTTAACTCAATTTCTTCTTCTGGATTTAATTTTCCCGTAGCTACAATTTTTGTTTTTATAGACGTGTAATAAGGTTCTTCAACTTTATATTCCACTATTTCCTTAGAGTTTGCGTTTTTAAAATAAACAAGCACTGCTATTAGTAAACAAACAGTTACTATTACTCCAATAATTTTTAACGTTTTCTTCATTTTTTTATTGATTATTCTTATTCTTCTCTTAATGCGTCTATAGGCTTTACACTTGTTGCTTTATTTGCTGGTATGAGGCCAATTAAGGTACCTAGGGTTATTAAAATAAATAATGCTAAAAACAAAATAGGTATGGAAACCGATGCATTAACTAAAACGGCTTCATCGCCTTGAACAAAAAAATGGTCTATTGCTA
>JAVJHY012291456.1:0-24534 GCA_035593235.1 Phascolosoma agassizii | reverse complement strand
AACCTAATTATTAGAAACCTTCGTTCTTCACGTGAATATCTGGAAATATCTCGTGGACCAATTAAATCCATACCACGAGATCGTCGTGTTCGAGTGCGCCAATCGCTTTCCGATAAACAAAAGCGGTTGGAAAATATTGAGCAAAATGCGGCGCGCGCTTTAGCGTACTTGGTTGAGTTGTACCGTTTGGCGATCACACCGACGGATGTCGATGTCCAAAAACGAACTTTTCGGATCGTCGAACACGCAATCGAACCCCAGATAGATTTAGCGGCGCTTGAAAAACTAAGTCAGCGTCAAACGAGCGCGACGGCGACCGCTACAATTGCGAAAGCCCGACACGAATTTAAAGCGCGTCGTCCGGATATTGCGGACCCGCTCGTAGCAGTCGCGCTCGTGATTCAGTTGCTCCGAATATTGTGGTTAGAAAAACTCCGCCAATCGCGCTAGCGACAATCGGATTAACAATTCAGACATCGGAATTAAGGCTGAATCTGCTTGCGGCGCGGGAGCGGCTTATTCTGCATCCACAACCAAGAGGTTGCTACGGTCTAAATAGGTGAGTGCGTCGCAATCAGCGATTGCAACTTTTCTTTTAACGGATCCGCGATATTGTCGAGTAAATCTCCGTCGGCAATTTCCTCAAAACGATTAGAACCGGATATTTCAGTGCTTTCGATGACGATGTTATCGTTCGGTAGGGTCGTTTTTATGGGGCTTGAAATAACGACGATGGGCAGCTCACCGAACTCGTCGTGGTGTTCAATTGTTATCGGGAACCGGAGCGCTTCAAATAGCCCAGCGATCCCCGGTTTAGCTTCCAAGGTAATTGCGAGTAACAATGAATGTAGTACGGTTTCCTGTAGCGGCTTGGCGTTCTCGTCTGCCGAATTATTCAGGAGTTTACGTAGTCGTTCGTGATCGAACCCTTCGTAGGTCAACACCCAACGCAGCGGCGCGGCAACAATGACTTGCTTGTCACCATCTGTCCCAGTGGCTCGGTAGTTATATTCGACCGGGCGAATCTTCGGTGTCGTGCTGAGTAGGGTGATCGGCGCGGCGAAGGTCGCTGGCAAATCGAATGGTTTACGTGCGTGAAGTTTTTGGTACGCCGATTGTAATTGCTGGAACGCCTTGGTGCCCGAATCAGTGGTGACGTTTCGACCGCCGTGAATGTGTTCTTCAAAGATGGAACGCGGGTTTATCAATGCCGTGACAGATTTCAAATACGTATTGAGTTCGCGCGACAGAAGCTCCGCGACGGCACGGGTTAGTTTGCGTTGCTTAATTAAATCGGAAGTGGCCATGTAACGGATCCTTGGTGCCAGGTTGATCCCGGTATCCCAAACCATACCGTATTTCTAAACGCGATACGATCAGGCGCGAGCCGGACGTTGTGTTCAATATATCAAGCACATCAGTCAATGGCTTGCACGATACCGAGATACGCTAGTTTTGGCAGCTTGTATCGAAGGAACTGTGCGCTCGCAGCCGCCAATGCGTCGAGGGCTTCGTCTGCGTCGCTGATCGCCGTCGCGGTGCCTTCAGATCGGATTGTGACGCCGCGTTTTTGACACTGTCCCCAGATCCACTGCAACGACTCCCCGCGTTGTAGGCCGTCTAGGAACGCGATCTCGAGTCCGCTTAAAGTGATCCCCGATCCCAGCACCGGAGATGCCAGCGTCAGTGGCAACACATCCCAATTATGCCGTTGAAGTAACACCTCGTTCACTTTCGGTACGAGGCGAATTCGCTCACTCGGTTCGCGGCTTGGCGCTGTTTCGCGGCGCAAACAGGGTGTGCAGAATCCGCCCACGGCTAAACGCGTTAAGCAATCTATTATTTTCTTTCGGCCTAACGGCCCGAGCAGCGGATCACGCAACAGCTCGTTCACCGTTAGTACGCGGTATGCGAGCCGCTCTTTTATCTGGTCGAAAGTGGGTCCGTCGAGTTGTAGTGCTGGCGCATTCGCGATCTGAATGCTGTTGGGAATGTGGGCAGGGTGGGAGATAAGGCCGAACAACGTGTCGTCCAATTTATTTTTTCGCGTTGACGAGGTTTGCGTTGCTTCGGGTTTTATAAACACATCGCGGCGAAAAAACCGATTTTGGATGAAGTCGCGAAGACCTTCGCGCTGGCGAACATCGCTTTCTTCGCGGATCTGCCTTGCGAATGCTGGCGGAATAGTTTGCGCGATCGAGGTTTCTAAGACACTCGTCTCTGCGACGAAGTGTAATCCCGCATTTAACATGTCGTCGTAGATGTCAGTAAAGTACTGCGGGTGCCAGGTCGGCGTTAAATATTCGTGCGCGACGTAACGAACATCTGCCGACCCGAGTTTTAGTAGGATATTCGCGGCGACCGGGTTTTCGCTAAAAAACGGGGCTTGGTCGTCATGTAGCGTTTGTAGCTCCGCGATTATCTGCGATACGCGCTCCAGTATGTCTCCGTCTAATTGTTGCGCCCTTTCTACAAAATACTGTCGTAAGGGCGCTACGGAGCCCCATCCCGGCATGGCATTGTAGGTAAAATAAGTAATACCTCCGGTCTTTAGTTTGCTCGCCATGAAGTGCCGGATAGCAGCTCGAACATTCGTCGGCACCCATGAGTACAAGCCATGTGAGGTGATGTAGTCGAATTTCGGCAATTCATGTTCGTGAATAGTTGCGATATCCGCGCAAATAAATTCAACATTGCCGAGGGCACTTGCTTGCGCGAGTGCGCGCGCGATCTCGACATGTTTCGGGTTCAAGTCAATTCCCACGAATTCTGCCTGTGGATAACAAGCCGCGATCAAGACTAATGTTTCGCCGCTGCCACAGCCTATTTCACAGTAAGAGAAATCGCCTGAGGGATCCGGTCCGCCCTGATTGTTCAGCGCACATACAAACGTAAGGTAGGCCGGGGACAAGTCGTGATAAAACCCACCGGGGTATTCAATATCACTGAGGGTTAATGCCGACGGGGCACCGTTGTCCGTCGTAAGGGATCTGTCGCTAATCACACTTCTCGTCTTAACTCATTGAGCATTAGCCGTTTTTTTGGACGATACCCGATTTACGTGTAATCGACACGTTCAATCGTTCTGTAATAATGGGTAGAGCCGTATCGAATTTGCGGCGGTTTAGTTGGGCGAGACGGCAATAGCGAGAAAATTTTTTTGGCGCGATGGGCGGACCGATTGCAAACGCCGATTCGCAAGTGCTCGTAGTCAGAACGCATTTTGAATTGTCCGATTTCGTCGATTGACGAACTGCCAAGAGATTAACTATGCTAACCCTACAGACGCGCTTATGTATAGGTTATTTAAACTATTAATCTGACGGACTGCAGCAGCGATCTGAGTCGAAAATGCAGCCGTCGTCCGGGACGAAAAGGAGGATTTCGTGGCCATATATTTACATGTAGAAGGGCTTGAAGGGGACGTGACCGCTGCCGGGCACGAGGGTTGGATCGAATGCGAGTCCATGGATTTTGGTATTGGGCGGAGCATCGAAACAAAGACGGGCGGCGCACAAGAACGTGAATCCAGTGCACCGATGGTGAGCGACGTGACGGTCGTGAAATGGATGGATAAATGTACGCCAAAAATTTTTGAACAAGCGTGTATCGGCACTGCAAAACTTGTGAAAATTGATTTGGTGCAAACCGGCGAGCAATTAGATACCTATATGGCCTACGAACTCACCGACTCGTTGATTGCATCACATTCCACAAACAGTGGCGGTGATCGTCCGACCGAATCGGTCGCCTTTAATTTCACGAAAATCGAAATGAAGTACACACCTTACGATAATAAACACCAACCCGGCAGCCCGATCCCGGCCGGATATGATGTAAGCCTAGGGAAGAAAGTGTAGCGACCCGCAGTTGCGACCTTGCCGTCGCTACATGGCGGCAAGCGGATTTTCAAATGAAAATCCAAAGTATGCTGGGTCCTCGCAAATCACCGCGGCTGCGTAGATATTGAGAACGTAACCATAGGTTTCATCTGGGATCATTTGGGATTTAATTAGATGCCAGAAGTTATGTTTGGTTGGATCGTTTGGAAGTCGCGCGAGCGTACGCGCGACATTTCCTTCGCCCCAATTGTAGGCGCTCATCACCAGTAAGCCGGACGCTTGGGCTTCGGTCGTAAACAGAAAATTCAAATAATCTGCTGCTGCTTTTGTCGACTTTTCGAAGTCGAATCGCTCGTCTTGCGCGTCGTAGACGCGTTGGTTTTTCTGCGGCCCGACGCTGAGACCGTATCGCTTGGCAGTGCCTGGTATGAATTGCCACATTCCTTTTGCGACCCCATATCGCGTATTTGGCCCGATCGCTTTGGTATTAAAGTTGCTCTCTTGTAATGCGAGGTACAGGAATTGTGGTGGCAGCCCGCGGTCCCGCAGTGCGTCGGCGATAACCGTCGCGCGTTGGTCTTCCGTGATCCGAGCAATAGCATTTGGTAGGCGCTGACTTGTTTGCCAAACGCTGATGTAACGTTTTACTTCAGAGACGAAATCATCCGGAATACTGAGGTGGTATTCGCCAAAAATCCGGGCGACGCGAAATATAAGCAGGTCATCGTGTGACCGATGACTGCCGATCAGTTCCATTTCTTGAGTCACGTCGGTATATTCTCGTTGCATCGCACGCAAACGCGAGTCCGCTTCTTTTACCGTGGCCGGTACCCCACTACTCCCTTGCCCGCTAAAATTACGTTTAAGGCGCGCCAACTCGATTTCGAGCGCTTTGGTTTCGTAAAAGAGTCGCTCGGTTAGTGCGAGTTCTTTTTCTCGGCTGCCTTGTTGGTAGAAAATGACGCTGATAGCCACCGCAAGTAACAACGCCAGGGTCGTCATCGCAATACGCAGGTGGAGCCGATGGGGCGAGTTTAGGGATGCGTTTTTTTTGCGCTGTCCCCGGTTATCAGTAGTATCTGCCCGATCTTTCGGTCGGGCAGCCTTCTGTACTTGGTTGTCCGCTACCGAGACATGCGGACGCGAAAAATCAACCTGAAGACGGACTATTGGCCCGCCAGCGAAGAAATCTATTTGCGCGTCGTCTCGCATTCGCGTGTGGTCGATAGGACGATCATCGACGTAAGTACCGTTAATACTACCAAGATCTTTAATCCACCAGTCCGTTCCGTCGTATCCGATTTCGACGTGTTTCCGGCTAATACCTTCATCTATTAGGTGAACTTCGCATTCTGAAGAGCGACCGATGGTGAATCGAGAGGTGAATATTTTTGTCACCGACGTGCCATCGACCCCTGGGAACGTCACTCGCAAGGGTGGCGCGGTGGCGGCCGTAGCAGCTGGTATCACGGTGACTGTTGGTGGGCCGTTGTCGTAGGTCATGCAGGTTTCCTGAGGCGGATCGCTCGTTAATAGGGCGGGCGAAGGCTTGCTTATCCGGGCCTTAAGAGGCGACACTATAGCGAAAATAATTGCGTACTGCTGAGTAACGTTAATGGGCCAAAGGAAATGCTGCCGGGTTCCGATCACAATCGAAATATGCACCTCCGCTGCGAGGTAGTGGCATGCAACGGAATTCCGCCGTCCACAAGGCTTGTCTGCGAGCTGGCGCAATGCGATGGGCGGTTGGGACGCGATCCCGATAAGAATGACTTGGTGCTGGAAGATGAGAAGCGCGTGATATCAAGTTCTCATGCCGATATCAGATATCGGGATGGCGAATACTTTCTGATCGACAAGAGCAAAAACGGCACTTACGCAAAAAGTGGTAAGGAGACCTTAAAAACCGGCCACGAATACTTGCTGAGCCACGGCGAGCAAATCCTAATAGGCGGGTACTTGATCGAGATATCGTTGATCAGCGCAAACGCAGCAATGGATGGTCGCGCGAAAACACCGCCCGGGGAGCGCCTGATCGAGCTAGATAACGTCGGTTATGGCCCGCCATCGAATGATGACGACGCGGTAGGCTCGCTCAAGGCACGCGACGGTTGGGACGGCGACGCCAGGGAGCCCGATTGGTGGCGGCCTGTCCGTGAATCGATCCCGGTTAAACAGGATGAACACAAACGCCTTGCGCGTGTTGTAGACCATCACATCCCGCCGTTAGGCGGCTCTGTGCCAAAGACACCTGAAGGCGAGCACGAACAAGCGCCGGAACCGCCGAAAAAAGACGAACGCATTCCTACCGGCTATGTACCGTTTCCCAATGACGTCAGCGGTATTCACAAGCCGCCCATTGTTGATGAAATAGATATCGATGTCACGCGGGAGGATCCTAACCCAGGAAAGCCGGGCGGCATTTCGAGCGAAATATCGGAGAATCGCGTTGCGCCAGACAATCAAGATAGAGAATTGAACGAACCGGTACCGGATCCCTATCCGCCAGGCGGACGGCGTGCTGAACAGCCTGCAGGGGAGGATGAAAAACCACCCCTACCAGTGCACCCCGAGGTAAGCCAGTCTGTCGGAACGCCCGTTGACGGGCACTTGTTGGAGGCGTTTCTGCGCGGGCTAAAGTTATCCGATATGCAGGTTCCACCAGCAAAGGCGGGCGCATTTATGGAAGAAAGCGGTCGCCTTGTTAGTGAAGCGGTACAAGGTCTGATCGATATATTGCGATACCGGGCGGACTTTAAATACGAGTTTTACATTCCGACCCATACCGTTATGAATAAGGCGGAGAACAATTTGTTCAAGCACTCGGCTAACAGCAAAGAGGTGATATCTAATCTCCTTGCCGAGGATAACTCCGGCTATCTCAACGCGGCGGATTCTACCAGCCGCGCGTTCGAGGACATCGCCGCCCATCAGTTGGCGATAACGGCTGGCATGGAAGCAATAGTTGAAGTGTTCCTAAATCGCCTTTCACCGAAGGCCGTTGAGGAGCTCGCGGGCAATGAATCAATGTTCGAGGGGGTCTTACCGCAAGTTCGTAAAGCCCGCATGTGGGACGTATTCGAAAAAGAATATCAACAGGTAAAATCGCAAGCGGCGGATAATTTGCCGCGGCTGCTGGGGCAAGATTTCGCTCGCGCCTATGTGGAACAAGTGGAGCGGTTGAAGCGAGCTGGATTGGGCGGGAGGCCGCCTGAGTGAAGCGAATAGTAGTGGCAAGTTTTCTGCGAACTAAAAGGTATAATTATGGAACATCGTAGACTATTGTCGACAATTGCGACCAATGGCGTGGTGGCCGCGAGCATCGGAGTATTTGGAGTCTTCATGCTGGGCGGATGCTCAACGGCCGATGTGATCGGTGCGCATGTTCTAAAAAATTTGCTCAAACCGAAACCAACGATAGTCCAAGCGACCGTTAAAGTTGCCGCAGACGCGAATCCCGACGCCCGCGATCGGCCATCGCCGATCAAAGTAAAATTTTATCTACTGAGATCCGCGAATGTCCTAAACGCGAGTGATTTTTATGATTTGAAGGAACACGACCGGGAACTTCTGGTTGACGATTTACGGCTCTTTGAAGAACAGGTATTTAAACCGGGGGCTGAGGAGGTGCCGGTTGAGTTCAAAGTGCCAGCTGAGGAAACGAGCGAGGACGAGCGAATGTTTCTTGGTGTCGTCGCGGGCTACTGGAACGTCGACGAAGCCATCTGGCGGGTGGTACAAGAGATCCCGGTGAGGGATACGACGGTTGTCAATATTGATATCGCTCGGACCGGCGTGACTATCGCAGACGTCGAATAATCCTTTTGACGAGGTTTTGTCGCAACGAGTGAGTCACGCTAGTTTGGTGATAGCAACGTTGTAGAAATAATAAACGGGGGGCGGATGCTGTGGATATAGGAACTCGCCAATGACGTGGACGAGTCGAGTGGTATGGCGCGAGGGCATGTTTCTACGCCCGCAGCATTTCCAGCAGCAGGATCGCTATCTGCATCAGCTTTTGGAGTGCCGCGTCTTGCCGCTGCGCGCTTATAGCTGGGGTGTCGTCGATTTGGAGATCGATCACGCCGCCCTGGGCGGCGGTATTATTAGGGTTAATCGCTGCAAAGGCATATTTGATGACGGCGCGGCGTTTGAATTGTCGGCGGGCGATGAGGCAAACCCGAGCTTAGAGATCACTGGAGACGCCGCCGGAATGGTTGTGTATCTAGTTGTCTTAAGGGCCAGAATCGGGGTGTCTGAGATAAAGGAGGCGGGCGCCGACGGCGCACCGCATGCTCGCCAAGCAAGTAATTCATGGGAAGTCGGAGACAGTAACGCCGATACACAGGATAAAGCGATTTTGGAAGTCTCGGACCTCCAGTTGCGCTTGGTGTTGGAACGCGATCGCCTATCTGACGACACCAGCATCGGCTTAGTTCGAATTGCCCAAGTGGAAGATGACGGCGTTATTTCATTGGACGACAACTATGTTCCGCCTTGTCTAGATTGCAATGCTCTCGCACCCATACAAAATATAATTACCGAAATCAAAACGCAGCTTCGCGTGCGTGCTGAGTACCTCGTTGGACGCGTGACTGAAGGCGAGCGTGGCGGCGTGGCGGAGGTTGGTAAATACCTCTTGCTGCAGCTGGTCAACCGTTACAAACCGTTGTTCGAACATTTTTCTGAGCTCCCCGGTCTGCACCCGCTCGATCTGTTTCACGTGTTAATAGAGTTGGCCGGCGAGTTGTCAACATTTAGCCCGGAGGGTCGCCTCGCACCTACTTTTCCAACGTACCGACACGACCGCATTGCGGAAACTTTCGGTCCGGTCGTAACCGTCATTCAACGGGAGTTAAGTCGAGTCCCGGATGAAATAGCGAATAAAATTCCTTTGAAAAGCGATCAATTCGGTTTTCATGTTGGAAAAATTAGCGGTATCGCGATGGATCCGTCAGTTACATTTGTATTGGCGGCGAAAGCAGATATGCCGGCGGAGAATTTACGCAGAGAATTTCCGCCGCAGGTAACCGTGGGGTCGCCGCAAAAAATTTCCGAGCTGGTTAAAGCGCACATGCCGGGGCTCGGTCTATTTCCATTACAGGCGACTCCAGCTCAGATCCCAATCCACGCGGGATACACGTACTTCCAGCTTGAGCAGACTGGCGCGCAGTGGGATATGGTTGCAGAGGCTAAGGCGATCGCCTTACACACCCCGAACGTTTTTCCGAGTTTAGCCCTAACGCTTTGGTCTATTAGGAGCTAAACATGGTCGACAACGACGATCCATTCGGTATCCGCAATAGCGATGATGACGGACGGACGGTAGTTAGGCCGACTCCCGGCGGGGTGTCGGGACCGTTTCAGCGACCGTTGAGTGAGACGCCTGCGCCTCACTACGAACGCGGTTCCGAGCAATCGAAGAACGTCGCTTGGCCAATGCTAACGAGTGGCGGTTTAAATCCTATTGAACGGGCCGCCGCACCTTTAATTGCTCTGCAGAGCAAACTCGCGTCCAGCATGGAACACCCCGATCCAGAGGCGTTGCGTCAACGGACTGTGGAAGAGATTGGGGCATTTGAAAACAACGCGCGAATGGCAGGGGTAACGCCTGAAGATCTGTTCGTAGCACGATATGTTTTGTGTACCGCAATTGACGAGGCTGTATTGAATACGCCTTGGGGAGCACAGAGCAATTGGGACAGGCAAAGTCTGCTCGTTATCTTTCACAAAGAAGCGCGAGGCGGTGTCCGGTTTTTCGAGTTACTTGAACGAATGTCTCAAGATCCTCGCGGTAACCTCGATCTGTTGGAGTTGATGTACGTGATTTTAGCGCTCGGCTTCAAAGGCCAATACCGGCACGGCGAAGACGGTGGACGAAAGCTCGAGGACATTCGCGAGGGACTATTCCGCGATATTCGTCAGCAGCGAGGTGATTACGAACGCGCGCTTTCGCCGAACTGGGAAGGCGCAGGAGAAGCGCACCGTGCACTAACGCGATTTATTCCTTGGTGGGTAATCGGAGCCGCTCTCGCGACGCTGTTGATGGCGATATTCGCGGGGCTCAGTTTTAAACTTAGCCATCACTCGGCGCCGGCTTCCGCAGCGCTGGCATCGATTGAAGTCCAGAAAATACCCAAACGCCGTGAAGGGAGTCAGCAGCCGAAACCGCTACCAATGGTCGCTGCGCCCGCAACGGAAAAACGTCTCGCGGACTGGTTGGAGGAAGATCTTTTAAGCGAACGGATTACCCTTGAGGAAGGCCCATTGCGCTCGAAAATCGTAGTAAGCGGCGTCGATTTATTCAGTTCTGGAGGCACTCAAATACAGGAAAATTTCGAACCGGCACTACGCCGCATCACGCACGCGCTCAGTGAGTTTCCGGGGAAGGTGGTGGTGACCGGCCATACCGACAATGATCCGATCGCGTCGCTTCGGTTTCCGACGAATTGGCATCTGTCGGTGGCGCGCGCTAAGTCTGTGATGAGACTGTTAATCGCACAAGGCGGGAGGGCTGAGCGATTCGAAGCGGAAGGCCGTGGTGACAAACAACCGTTAGTTCCTAACACCAGCGCCTCCAATCGCGCAAAAAATCGGCGCGTCGATATAACATTGTTCAAGCACGCCGGCGGGACGGAGCCAATCCCATGAGAGCGTTGGCGCGATTAGTTCGTAGCAAACTACTGCTATCTATTATTGGTCTTTGTCTGATCGCATTGATCGTTTGGCATCTAGGCCCCATGTTTGCTTTCGCCAAGCACGAGCCGCTGGCAAGCGAGGATAACCGATTCATTACTATCGCCGTTGTGTTCGGCTTATGGGCGGCGGTCCGCCTCTTTAAATATTTTCGAGCGCGCTCAGTCAGTTCGCGGGTTATCGAAGCAATCCTTGGAAAAAGTCGAGAAATGCGCGCCGACAAGGCGGTGCAGCCATCTGCCGAAGAAGTCGCGATTCTCGAGCAGAACCTACAAAAGGCCGTTGGGGTACTCAAGGCTAGTAAGGACAATCGCTGGTCTGGGCGTCAATTTATCTATCAGCTTCCATGGTATGTGCTAATCGGTCCACCCGGATCCGGAAAGACGACCGCATTGACGTCTTCGGGATTGCGCTTTCTAGTGACCGACGAGCACGGCCAGGGGTGCGAAATGCGTGGTGTGCATGGCACGCGAGATTGCGATTGGTTTTTTACAGACGAAGCAGTATTGCTTGATACAGCGGGACGATACGTTACCCAAGACAGTCGAAAGGAAGTCGATGAGGGGGCTTGGCTTGGATTTTTGAACTTACTTAAGACCTATCGTAAGCGGCGTCCAATAAATGGTGTCATTGTCTGCGTTAGCCTGCCGGATCTGGTCGCACAATCGGAATCGCATGGCCAGCGAGAATCGCAGGCAATTCGACTGCGGATCCGCGAGTTGCACGAACAACTCGGCATAAGCTTCCCGATTTATCTGATGTTTACCAAATGCGATCTGATAAGCGGTTTTAGCGAATTTTTCGACGATCTCGCTAAAGAAGATCGCGAACAGATTTGGGGGATGACCTTCCCGATCGACAACGACCCTTCTACGTTGTCCGAATCGTTTAACCGAGAGTTCAAGCTATTAGAGCAGCGGCTTAATGAACGTCTTGTAAATCGCCTTGAACAAGAGCGAGATCAACGCCGGCGTGATTCGGTCTACGGATTCCCTAAGCAGTTTGCGTCCGTGCAAATGACCGCGGATCGATTTATAAAAGATACGTTTGAGGTGACGCGCTACGAACAGCCGGCGACATTGCGAGGTATTTATTTCGCGAGCGGCACTCAGGTGGGAACGCCCTTGGATCGCCTAACTGCTGCATTAACGTCGAGCTTCGGGTTGCCGAGGGAAAACTTACCGAGCTTTTCCGGATTGGGGAAAAGCTATTTCGTTAATCGGTTACTTAACGATGTGGTATTTCAGGAATCGGGCCTTGCAAACACCGATGCGCGTGAAGAGAAACGACGGCGATGGCTGCAAAACGGGGCGTTTCTTGGCGGACTATTGCTGTGCATTATCGTCGCCTCGGCGTGGCTGAAGAGTTATGTAGACAATAAGACGCTGATTAAGAATGTGCTGGTTGAGGCGGATGCCACGAAAACTCTGGTTAACAATGTTCCGAGCAATGAGCGGGATCTACATTCGACATTGCCGGCGCTAAATGCGGCACGCAAATTGACCGGTCGGGACCGCGATGGTGATACGGTTGTTTCGGCGGTGATGCAACTTGGCTTAGATCAAAGACCGGTACTCGAGGGCGAAGCGCACGAGACGTATCGTAATTTGTTGCAGGATTTGTTCTTGCCGCGCTTGATCTTGCGCCTTGAAGAGCGATTGAAATCGGCCGAACAGACAGATGAGATTTATTCGGCCCTGCGGACATATTTAATGCTGCGCACGCCAGAGCACTTTGCAAGTGAACAAATCGCCGCTTGGCTAGATCAGGATCTACAAGCTCACGACATTGAGGTCGTAGATAAGGGGCAACGGGAATCACTAATACGACACCTAAACGTTCTGTTCGAATACGGGCCAGTAGATCTCCCGTTGAACCTGGACGCAAATATCGTGCAGGGTGCGCGCGGACAACTCCTCGGCATGTCGTTTGCCGATCGCGTCTATAGGCAGATCATAGAAAACGGAAGCGTGTGGAGCAACTTCAGTGATTTTCATGCAGTCGAGCGAGTTGGTAACGTCTTTAAGTACATTTTTGCGACTGGGCAGAACGAACAAGAATCAAGCAGTGTCGACCGACGTTTCACGATTAGCGGCTATCAAGCGTTTAAAGAACAAATCCGCGTTGTAATTGAACGTCAGGCGGGTGAGGATTGGATCGTGGGGGAGGGATTTGGCGCTTCTGCGGAGCGCGATTTCGAGCAAGTCCGCGTGCAAGTATTGCAGCGCTATTTAACAGAATACCAATCGCGGTGGAACGGCTTTCTGGATTCTCTATCGATCGTCGCCGTGGACAATGACATCAATAAATTGATCGATGTTCTGCAGATCGTATCAGCCGATGATTCGCCGTTAAAGAATTTGCTAGTTGCGGTCGAGCTAGAAACAACGCTTCAGCGTGGCGATAATCTTGTGGAAAAGAGTACACAAGCGACCGAAAGTGCAGGCGAAGTAATTAAGTCTTTTACGAAAAAACTAATCGGTGGGGGGGTGCCGCGGATACCGGCCCTCGGAGACAAGGAATTACGTTCGCGATATCCAGTCGATGCACACTTTGCGCCCCTGAATAAGTTGGTTCGCGCAGATGAAGGTAGCGCGCCGGCAATTAACAATACGCTCGCGATACTTACCGAGCTTTCGGGGTATTTGAAGGCAGCGCAAAATGCGCACGGCATTGAACTCATCAACCAGGTTAAGTCGCTTTCGAGTGGCGTCGTGGGCCGATTGCAACAGGAAACTGCTCGACAACCCAAACCATTGCGAAAATGGCTTGAAGTTATCGAGTGGCAAGTGCGGCAAGCGCTTGGCGCAAAAGCACTCGCGGCGCTAAATGCTGAGTGGCGCTCAACTGCGTTAAGAGATTTTAACCGCGGTTTAAAAGGTAAATATCCGATTGCCCGTTCGAGTAAACAGGATGCGACCATTGAAGATTTCGGCGAATTCTTCGGTCCTGAAGGCACGCTCGATAAATTTTTCCAGGCCTATCTGGCCGACATTATCGATACTTCGGGCCGCGTCTGGCGGTTGTCCGCTAGTAGCCCGATACATCTGTCTCGCGAAGCGCTAATAGCGTTGCAGCGTGGTGCCGCTATTCGAGAGGCTTTTTTTGGGTCGAGTGCGACCACGCCTGTAGTGAAATTTTCGATGAAACCAATTGCGATGGACGTTGGTATCAACGATTTTGCGCTTGATTTGGACGGCCAAACTATGAAGTTCGATCACAGCGCGACGCGCGCAAAAGCTCTACAGTGGCCGGGGCCGCGGGGTACTGGAACGATCAATCTGCGAGCGTCTCCCCCCGTCAGTCAGGGGACGAGCAGTAAAACAGTTGAAGGCTACTGGGCGTGGTTTAGATTGTTGGACAACTCCGTTATCAATTCTCGTTCGGCAAATCATTTTGATATAACGTTTGATATTGACGGCCGTAAAATCGAATACGAAATACGCGCTGATAGTTCCACTAACCCTTTTCGTCAAAGCGAGCTCGAGCGGTTTCGGTGTCCGGAAATTCTCTAATTGACGATAGCTCTAGTAATCCTCGGATAGGTTACTTTGGGAAAATGCCGGTTGCCGGTGATTTTCTCAGCTTCCGATTACCGCGAGAATTTATCGATCCGTGGGACGACTGGGTGCAGGCCGCATTAGGACAAAGCCACCAGCGATTTGGCGAAGACTGGTTAGAAATCTATCTGACTAGCCCGGTATGGTGCTTTTCGCTCGCGCCGTCGATCTGCGGTGGTCGGGCCTGGGCAGGGGTGTTGATGCCCAGTGTCGATGCGGTTGGCCGTTATTTTCCATTGACTATTGCTGCACCGCTCCGCGAAGGTACGAACGTATTCACGCTACCTACTATCGCGCGAGCCTGGTTTACCGAAATAGAAGCTGCGGCGCTCAGTTGCTTAAGCGATAGTTTCGTGCTTAACGAGTTTGATGAGGCGATCGAGCGACTCAATCCGCCTGATGGAAACCCAGCGCCGGTTGTTGACGAGGGTTTAGCGAAGCAAGATGTTCTTACAAATGCGTGGCGGTATGGTATGCCGGGATCGGATCAGATAACGCATGATTGCCCCGCGCTCCTCCACGATTGTTTGGAGAGATTGTTGTACACCTACAGCGTTTGGTGGACGAACGGCTCGACGCGAGTGACGCCGAGTTATCTGTTGTGTCAAGGCTTACCGCCACCGACGGGCTACGCGGCGATGCTAGACGGTAACTGGAACGAATGTGGTTGGGATGACCGCCGTGTATTGGACATCAGCGAGGGGGTAGGAATCGGTGATACGCCACACGAATGACCTGCCACAACCGGATAAGTGGGCGTCGGCTAGCTTGTCGGACGTAGGCCTTGTTCGCTCCGT
The DNA here is from genome assembly GCA_035593235.1 of Phascolosoma agassizii. Classification (NCBI taxonomy): domain Eukaryota; kingdom Metazoa; phylum Annelida; class Sipuncula; order Phascolosomatiformes; family Phascolosomatidae; genus Phascolosoma; species Phascolosoma agassizii. The sequence goes on along the minus strand of JAVJHY012291456.1, from coordinate 9,639 downwards.
AAACGAAGACGCTTACTGTGAAATGCCGGAACTTTGTGTCTGGGTGGTGGCTGACGGGATGGGTGGCCATCACGCTGGGGACCTTGCCAGCAATACCGTCATTGAGAGCGTTGGCAGCATTGAACAGGTCGATCGCCTTGCGCAAATGATCGAACAGGTATGCAGCCGCCTGCATGCGGCCAACGATATATTGGTCCCCGAAGGCTGCCGCCGCGGGAATGAGATTATTGGCACGACCGCCGCAGCCCTGATTCTATACGGGCGTCATTCTGTTTGTATTTGGGCGGGCGACAGCCGAGTATATCGTCTGCGAAGCACGCGATTCACTCAAATCACTCGAGATCATCGTTGGGTCGAGGAGCTTGTGGAGCAGGGAATGATGACGCGTGAGGTAGCTGATACGCACCCGCGTACCAATGAAATTACACGAGCGATCGGTGTGAGTTCGTCGTTAAATCTCTGTGTTGAACTGCGGGATTTATTTTCGACCGACAAATTTCTTATTTGTAGCGATGGTTTACACGATGAAGTTTCTGATGACGAAATCGCCGAGATCCTGGCTGCGTCGAATCCAGGCGATGCCTGTCGCGAATTAATCGCGGCAGCTAAACGCCATGGTGCGCGAGATAACATTACGGCAATCGTCGTCGCGCAGTAAATAGCGTTCAACGTCAGCTGCAATGAGGCGCACTTTTCGAACCAAAAACCGAATTGCTAGCTCGATGTTAGAAAATTTTTGCCTTCAGTAATTACGGGGAGATCTGGTCAATTATTCGCTGCGCGGCTTGCAAGCTCGTTGCATCAAGACCGATCGTAGTAAGAAGCTGTTGCGCTTGCGCCAATGCCAAATCCGCGGCTTGAGCGTTATTTTTATCGACCGCAGCCCGCGCTACACGTAACTGATCTATCGCTTGCAACGCGGTGAGCGCGCTCGGTTCGTCAGCCTGCATTTCGAGTACACCGCGCATTAGCTCTGCCGCCGATGCCAGTGAGTCAGGATCTAATGGGGCTTCCGTTATCATTTGTAGACCTGAGCTAACGACCGGATAAATATCGTTTGGGTGCGGCCTAGTCCCAGACACTTGCTGCTGCGCTTGGTCGATTATCGCGCGCAATTCGGGTAATGGTTTTTCCTTTTCCAGATTCTCGTCGGTCATTTTCTTTGCGGACGCAAGCAAGCGAGAAGCTTCGGCGTAGCGTGTCTCTTCACTCAGGCTGCCGGCTTTTTGCAGCGCTCGGATCGCGCCGATGGCGATCCGAGCGACGAGGTGATCTTCGTCTATGCGCAGGATTTCGTAAAGCTCGGTTTCCGCTTTCTGGAAATCGTCGGTTGAAACTATCTTCTTCGATAGGATGACGGCGGCAGCTTCTTGATGTTTAGAATAATTTTGAGCAGCTTTCTTTTCGATCTGCTGCAGCGCATTACTTAGCGGTTCTGCCAGGCCAATTTCTGTCAGCGACGTTCGAGCAATGTGAAGATGCTTCAACGCTACAGCGTAAGTTTCCGACGAAAGTGCAGTTTCCGCGTCCTTCAGAGACACTAGTGATTTCTGTAATGCCACGCCACGGTCGTCGCCGGGTTTTACTTGGACGATTTTTGCCACGAGACCCTCAACGTTTTTCCAATTGGTTTTAGAAAACGGATGTTGCTCTAGTGATTGCATTGCCTGTGCAGTCCAACTAGCGATTGTGCGCTCAATTGTAAGGGTGTCGCGACGTTGTTTTTCGGCGTTTAGTTGCGCTCGTAACAACCTAACGCTAGGCGGCTTCAATTGAACCTGGTCGAATGCTGCGTTCGCGGAAGATAAGTATTTTAGCGCGGTATCGAAGTCTCGTTCGTTACGGGCGATAAAGACGTTTCCCAGATCCTCGGTTCCTTTTATCAGCGTTTCGAGCTCGGGATAGGCTGGTGCGATTTTCGAGACCGTCGCGAGTTGTTTTTGTATCGGATCTAAGGTCTTAGTTTCGAACCATTTGCCTTCTATTATTAAATCTCGTGCCAGGCCAACACGCCAACTAGCCTCTTTCGTCGCGAGCACACTCGTTAATTGATCTATAATCCCGTTGTCGAGCCTTGACTCCCGAGACGTAAGGCGAAGTTCGCCAATCGTTTGGCGCCCCGCTTCAAATTGCTGGTTATCAACCTCACTAGCGAAGGCTTTAAGCAAGATCACTGTCTCGAGGCCGGCGGCTATTTCAATAGACGCTGAAGCTGAGTCTTTCAGCGATTTATCAAGCTCAAATGCTTCGGTATAAATTCCCGACGCCTTTTCTTGTGTCTCGACGTGCAACGGGGATTCGGCTAACGTTTTATTGGCTAGCTGTAGCAATGTAACGATCTTTTTCTTAGTCTGCGCGGCCGTCGCAGACTGAAGTACTCCCGGGCTGAATCCGATTTTGCGAACGTGCTCTTGCGCATTCTCAAGCAGCTGTTGCGCCTGTACGAAGTTGAAGTTATCCAGCGCGTCAAGATAGGCCTCTAGGGTTTCCAGCAGCGCATAACCGTCTTCTGCCAATTTGCCCCCGTTTTGTACCTTTGCAATCGCAGAAAAATGCGTCCGCGTGTCCTTGAGGATCTCACGCGAAGGGGGATTATCTCGCAATCTCGTCGCGGCGAGTTGCTTCAGACGCTCGATCTCTGCGCTTCGTTCTGCTTCCCAGCGTTCCTGCTCTTGCTCTATATTCTTTCGCGTATGCGCTAGCGGGTACTCGCCGTATACGCTCAGTTGCTGTTCGGCTTTACCTATCGCTTGGAGTGCATCCCCGAAGCGTGTTTTTTTCATCGCGTCTTCGGCATTTTCTAATAACGACAGTACGATCCTACCGGCCGACGCGCGTTCAACGCCCGACTTAATCGAGCCAACCGCGTCGAATATACGATCGGCGCTAGCCCGCGCGCCGCTCGAAAATGGCTGGGTCGAGAGGATCTCGAAAGCTTGCTGCAATAACGCAGAAATTCGTGCCTCTTGCTGCTGTTCTGACCACAAGGCGGATTCCTTACCGACTAGGGCCTGCTGGTGTCCCAACAGCTGCTGAGTGATTTTCTCGGACGGGAACTCACGCGCACTTTGTGTGAGCGCTTCCTCAGCTAGCGCGTAATTGTGAGCTGCTCGCGCACTTCGAAACCTCTCAAGCGTTTTTAATCCCGTGCCATACGCCTGTGCGTCAGCGTTATTTGGCTCTATCGAAAGAATTCTATCGACGTGCGATTGCGCGTTGGTAAGTACATCCTTTGTTATTCCACCGGTTGTAAGCAGAACGTCGTCTACTTGTTGTTTGATCATGACTATTTCGCGTTCGTTAATGATCCGTCCGATAGTGCCGATGAACGCCGCATCAAGGCCGACTCCAATTGTCCACTTGCCGATTTCCGGTTTCGCGAGCCCCTTGCGTGCGCCGCCGTAATCTCGCTCCGCGAGCGAGTTCTCAACCTGGATCAGCGCGCCTGCCAACGCAATGCCGTACTCGGCCATCGCTCGTTCCGCGTCAAAGGCGGTATTATTTGTGCTCCGCGTTATGGCATTTCTATAGGCATTTTGCGCAACTTTGGCCGCGCCTTGGTCCGCAGGATCATTTGTCAGTGACCGGGCTGCCAATGCGAGCGATTGATGAATTTCGCTGCGGGTCTGAGCCGTAGTCCATTCCGCTTTATGCTTGTCCAGCATAGTACTCACTTGTTGGATCGAAGCGTCAGAGATCTCAGTCCCGTTTACATCTTCTCTCGCGGCAGTGAGAATGTTGCCCGCCGCGTCGTATCGATGCTGTTCAATCTCCGTATATGCGTTCGCGAGTTTTTTAGCCAGTGTGTAGCGAATCAGGGTATCGCTATGAGTACTGTCTAGACTTAGGATCCGCTCGTAGCTTTCTATGGCGCTCGCGAGCTCGGTCGTCGTTAGGGGGATTGCCGATAGTTGTGCCTCGGCGTCTACCGTAAGCGCCTCGATTTGCTTTGAACGCGTTGCTTCGAACTGCTTCGATTCCTGCTCGATATAGCCTGTTGCGCCGTCAAGCGAATCGATCCCAAACGTTCGGAAAAGCTCTAGGGCGTTAGCAAGGTTTTTGTGCGCTTCGGTAAATTGTTGATTCGAAACGTGATCACTGCTCCGTCGTAATAAGTCCAGCCCGGCAGCAGCTTTACCCGCCGGCGCTATGCCATCTGGTAGGGTCCGGATCGCCGCGATGAGCGTTTCAATGGGTGGCCAACTTTTCGACGATAGCGGCGCTCGCCGTACGGCTACGCGCAGAGCAGCGAGTTTGTCTAAAAGATCGATTTGCTGCCATCCAAAATCCAAAACCGAATTCTCAATATCTGCGTCGCCGAACTCCGCCTCAACCTCGCGGATTAACAATGTCGCATCACTCGAATCTTTTTGATGGATCGCTAGTATAAATTTCTGTAGCAAACTTTCAGCCCGTAGGCCTGCCGCTGCGCGGTTGTTTGACGCTTCCGATTCATTCTGACGGAGAACGTCGCGGTATAATTCATTGGCCTCGATTAGAGCACTTTGCTCAAAGGGAGATGCTTCCATGATGGCGGTCGCCCTTTTTAATAAACGTGTCGCGTCCTTATCCGTAATCCACCAGTAATAGCTGGCGGAGCAGGCAAGGAACGCGACCAGTAAAATCTGGATCGACCACTTGCGCCATTTGTGATTTTCAACATAATCCTTTATCCGCACGAAACTCCGTTTCAATTTTTCAATGAACGACGTTTCATCCGGCTTCGATTGCGTTCGTGGTCCCGACGAATTGAACATCACCTGCCAATCGCCGATAGACTGCGGGCGCTTATCCGGATCGATTCGCAAAGCGACGTCAATTGCAGATAAGAAGCCGTTGGAGAACCTTTCGCCTCCTTGGTCTCTGGCCGGGATTAACTGATCGGGCTTATTAAGGCCAATGTTGCTCGCCCGATTTTGGGCGTCTATCGGGCGCCTTCCGAAAGCCGCGTGGTATAGCGTCGCGCCGAGCGCGTAGATGTCGGTATATGGACCTTGGGGGGAGCCGGTGTATTGCTCAAGTGGGCTGTAGCCGTGCTTTACAACTGCGGTTGGAGGCGAACTGTTGTCTTCCTCCATCCGCTGTACTTCCCGTTTACGCATCTCGTACCGGGCTGATCCGAAGTCGATTAAAACGGGGGAGTCGTCCTCTTCGCGTAGCAGAATATTGTCCGGGCTAATGTCGCGATGGTAGATGTGCTTTGAGTGGATCAGTTTGAGCGCGTCAACTAACGGATCAACGATATTTCGTAATTGCTCTTCGTCAAACAATCGGTCGGTATCGATATCGTCATGTAGACTGCGGCCCGGGATGTAGTCCATCACGATATAGGCGGTTTCGTTCGCTTTGAAGAAATCTTCTACTTTTACAATGTTGTCGTGCTTGAATTCTCGTAAGAATTTCGCTTCTTCCAGGAATCGCTTCAATCCCCAGGAGTACACGGCATCAAAACGCTTTGAAATAGGGTGGACGCGCGAGGTCTCGTCTCGGACTGCGGATTCACGGGGGAGGTACTCCTTGATCGCTACCCGTTTGTCCTCGAGATATTGGTGGGTGGCTAGGTAGGTGATCCCAAACCCGCCTACTCCTAAAGTTTCACGGATCACGTAGCGATCGTGGAGTAGGTATCCGCTCGGCAGTGCGCTGCCGATTTGCGGGCCGCCTCCTGCACTTTTGGCTGGAGCTACTTCAACTGTTGCAACTCGGGTACGATCCATTGAAATTCCGGCTATATTGATCCATCTGTATAGGGGCGTCTCTGCGACGTGAATTTATTTCCCGGCTTTCGATTTTATGTCCGTTAAGCAACGGTGGGTCTAATAGGATTTCAACCCTGTTGTGTTTCGTTTAATAGCGTTGCTAGTTTATCCTATTCTAGAAGTGGTTGGCGCCCGCAGCTGAGAGGTGGCAAAATTCTTGGGGCGGGGTAATCTCAACAATAGTGGTTTCGCTGTATGTTTCAAAACCGGGATATGGCCTGTTGCTGGTAATTTCCGAGAGAGCTTGGGGGTAGGTAGTACGCGCTATGGTTTTCCGATTTAGATTGATGTGGCTTCACGGATGCATGGAAATCATAGTGGGCTACCGTCGCGCAAATTTCCGACCGTCTGCTGTGTTGCTTCTCACGGGGATTCTCACGGCATGCGCGGCGGCCCCGCCTGTGAAGGTTGTAACCCGGGAGTCGGTCCTCGCGAAAGATGACAACTTCATCGTGAAAGTCGCGGAATCAGGCGACAGTTACGCGGTACTTGCCAAAAAGTACCATAACGACGCGTCCAAGGCGTGGCTTATCGAGGAGGCGAACGAAGGAAACTCCATCAATCCAGGCTCGGTGATCATTATTCCCAAAAAGCCTCAGAACCGGGTGGGTGTGAGGCATGATGGCTATCAAATAGTGCCGATACTGTCCTATCATCGATTCGGCTCTTCAAAAGGGAAGCTGACCGTTTCGCGTGATCAGTTCGAAGAACAGATGCGGTATATCGAACGCAACGACTTCACCGTAATTTCCTTAAGCGACCTACTCGCTTTTCTTCGAGCCGAGCGTGCGTTACCCAAAAAATCTGTGGTACTGACGATCGATGACGGTTACCGATCGACGTACCATATCGCTTTCCCGGTGTTGGCAAAATTCGGATTCGCTGCGACGGTTTTTGTGTACTCCGACTATATTGGAAACGGCGGTTTAACCTGGAAGCAGATGACCGAAATGGAAGAATCGGGATTGATTTCGTTCCAAGCGCACTCGAAAACGCATGATAATCTGACTATCTTCGCCTTGGGCGAATCCCTGAATTCCTACAAAGCTAGGCTGGAACAAGAGGTTGGAAAGCCTCTTGCTGTGTTGCGAAAACGGATTGCCGGGCAAGTGAATGCCTATGCTTACCCGTACGGCGCAACGAATAAAATGGTTGTTGATGAACTAACGCGTAAGAACTACGCGTTAGGTGCAACCGTTGACCGTGGATCGAATCCGTTCTTTGCATATCCTTACACGCTCAGGCGTACCATGATTTACCGGTCGGATGACATATCGAAGTTTTCAGCCGCGCTGCAAACGTTCCACGTACAGAATTTGCGATGACAATTCTGCGCTTGTCATTACATTTTTGCATCGTACTTTCAGTCGTTTCAGGTTGCACCACGACAACGCCTCAAATCACGATACCCGATCGGCAGTTAGCCGTGCGACAGGCATTTGTTTCGCACCACGAACAGCGAGCACACCGATACGAGGCGGACGACGCGCTGAACTTGGCTCTAAAAGAATGGCGATTGATCAACGTTGTTACGTTCGAATCAACGACCACTCGCGCAAAGATTGATTCGCTAGTTATTAAAATCGACAAACGTTTTCGGCAGTTTCTAAACATTGCGGAAGAGGCAACACGAAATAATAAAATTAAAGCAGCCCGATTGGCGTTGCTGAAGGCGTTGGCACTCAAGCCGGACCACGGAGAGGCCATCGAAAAATTGAGAGTCATCGTAGGGAAGCACGCTTACGGGCGGCTAACCGCACAACCAGCCGAGGCAAAAAAGAACAGCCGTGATATCGGCACTTATCCGGAAGAGCGTGCCGATCTTGATCCGGATTTGGCCGTCGCACCATCGAAAATCGCAAAGAGCGGTTCGGAGAGTAGATCGATTAATCGGAGTGTAACCGTCTCGAGCGAACCTATCGGCCAAGGCCTGGCCCATATGGCGCGTAACGAATACGGAACTGCGCTAAGAATTTTCGAAGACGCGCGTGATTCCGCGGCAGCGCAGGATGATCAATTGGATAACTATATCGCGGAAGCCATTAAAGCGTTAGCGGAACAGCATTATGAAAAGGGGGTTAGCGCGTTTCGTGCTGCTCAATATGCCGAGGCGCTTAAACACTTCGAGCACGCAATGCGCTACGCGCCAGGCCACCGTAAAGCGCTTTACTACCACTCGACGGCGGAGACGCTCCAGGCGAAATAACCCAAGATAGTAGCAAGGGTTGGCGGCATTTCGTCGGGGAAAACTACTTAGACAAACGTTGCATCGCAAGTTGTGCAGCAATATTTCCGGGGTCTACTGTTAGCAACTCACGCCAATTTTCAAGCGCTTCGTTTTCATTGCCGGCAAGTTCATCTTCATAAGCCTGCTCCTCTAGTTTGGCAATGAGCGCCCGCCGCACCCGTTCGAGATCACCGTCGATGTTCGGCAACGAAGGGTCGGTTTTTGCGGCATCTGTCAGCAACGCGAACGCGCCGGCAGTATCGCCTTGCCTCTCCATCGATAGAGCAGTTTCATGATTTGCGCTAGCACTCTTATCGCTTGCGATAGGCGCGAGTTTCTCGGAGGGCTTTTCTGCAACGTCTGCGGGTTTCGGCGGTTCTATTACGTCCGGCGGCGGCTCGGAACCGGGGAGCTTGATCCGGTCACCCGCTTTCAAATTGGCCGGGACCGCGATATCGTTGTAACGAGACAAGACGACGAACTCGAGTTGGTCGCCGCGAATTCGATGCGCGATTTTAGATAACGTATCGTCACTTTTTACGGTGTACCAATAGTACTTCGAACCTAGGTATTCAGCGGGATCGACCTCCAATTGTGCCTTGAGATTTTTGGCTCGCTTAGATGACGAATCTTGACTTATGGCGCAGTCTAGCAAAAAGCCGGCCCGGTCAGATTCTCCGTGGTCAAGCAGCTCTATTGCTTGCTGGACAAGTTTGCGTACTTTCGAATCGGGACATGGCTCGGGCTCAGGTTCGGGTTCGGGCGGCGGCGGTTCCGGGAGACTAACGGCTGGAGCCACCGGTTTAGCAGTTTCTCGTGGCCCAGATGTTTCGCACCCTGCTAAAAACGCCATGTAGAGCGCGGCCACAATTAGAAGTGGACCAATTTTAGACCTATTCGTCACCCAATCGCTTTCGTTCAACCCTGGCCTCCGTCGTGTATCCGTTGCTTTGTTCATCCAAGTCACCGTCTAATACTACTTGTGAATCGCGACCGAGTCAGTACGGAGATTTATAGCGGACAATCGCAGACTAGGCCGTCATAGCCAATACCGGTTGGCGTAATTCTAAAAAGCGCCCGCATTTTGCGTGGGGAAACGCGAAGCGTGTTACGGCCGCAAGGGCCCCTCGCAAAAGTTAGACGCAAAGGATTGCAGAGACGTGTTGCGCTGCAACAGCCGTATCTTGCATAGCCACACTTATTACTGCTGTGGTCGCGAGTAATGGAAACGAGGTTCAGATGCGGCGGAACCGCTCCGAATCCGAAGAGTTCGCCATTTCCCTAAAATTTACCCGGTATCCAATCCGTCCCCGTTAGCGGCACCTTCGCCATTGCAGCGGCCTCAACCGTTAACGCGACAAGATCATCTGGATCTAGATTATGCACGTGGTTTTTTCCACAAGCGCGGGCAATGGTCTGTGCTTCCAAGGTCATGACCTTTAAGTAGTTTGCTAAACGTCTACCCGCCACAACCGGATCCAAGCGTTGTGAGAGTTCCGGATCTTGAGTCGTAATGCCGGCCGGGTCGCGGCCTTCATGCCAATCGTCGTAGGCGCCCGCAGTTGTGCCGAGGTCGCGATAGTCTTGCTCATGCGCGGGGTCGTTGTCGCCTAAGGCAACCAGTGCGGCCGTGCCTATAGAGACCGCATCGGC
>JAVJHY012290389.1:0-24540 GCA_035593235.1 Phascolosoma agassizii | reverse complement strand
CATCGGCGAATCTTCATTTTGACCAGTCCTGGCGGATGCTTCACGCCCTCGCTACGAAAAAGTGTGATTCATGCGGGTTAGGGGTCTGAACCGGGTCCATAGGTAATAAACAAACCGGGTCCATAGGTAACACTTTAAGGTTGGCACATGGAGGTCATTCATGTGCTGAAAAGAAGTGTTGGTTATGGAAGAGCGATGTAGTTTTGTGGTGTTGGTGGCGAAGGGTGAGAAGCCATTGAGTGTGTTGTGTCGGGAGTATGGGATCAGCCGTAAGACGGGCTCCCGATACCTCCCCGCGTTCCAACCCCGCAACAAGAGGTAACGCGCCAGTTGGTTGGTCTGTGTACGGCCCGCTCACTGGGCAAGCTGGCTCACACTCTCTTACTTCGATAGGTCTGTCCCAGTCAGCCACGCATTGGCATTGCAATTGTAGCCAAGGACGTCGCCAAGTGATCGGGTCTGTGTGATCTAATCGTCTAACACACGATGGGCTTCCGCGCCTTAGTCATGTCGCTTTTACCTGAAGGCCCACACCCGGAATTGTTGGTGAAGATGATCATCTCACACTCCCTGCCATCATCCGCATCAACTATGGCGTTGATCCGCCACATCATTCCCGGATCGGCTTTGCGCTTGCTCCCGGCTTTGATCAATCAAGATGTGTTCGCGACGGATGCCGCCTTTTGGCTTCTCCTAAAGCCGTTTCACTCCGCGTCGCGTCAGATACTCTGTCACCCGACTCCCCAAAAAGACTCAGCGTTGTCCCCAGGACCGCGAATGACCGAAGGCAATATACTCCGTGTCAAACACGCCGATCTCGCCGACTCGAAGCCCTGCACAGAGTTCATGCGCCTTGTTGTTGTCTTGTCCTTTGGCTGAGTCCAAGATGACTCAAGAGGCGGACACTCCTCCGGATCATTCGTAGTTGCCGCTTCGCAGCAGCCTTTCGCCTACGGTGCTGCCCAATCCATGCCGTTGGCAACCAACCTGATGGTGGAGGAATCCACCGCATGCACCGTGCGTTTGAAACGGCGAGGCAGTTTGCTAAACCGCACACGCCCAAAAGCAGGGTGGAGACTTTCAAGATGTCCCATCATCTCCCAAAATAGGTCCTCGGCCATCCACGGGTCCCGAGTTCTGTTCGCGGTCGATAATCCATTTCGACTCGGCGGCTGTGCCCCGCCGATGCTCGCAAACATCGAGCGGTTCGCTCGCAAGGCATCACACGCGTCATTGGGGCCAATCGCATGAGAGAATTGCGCATAGATCGTGCTGACCACATGATTCCAAGGCGTGATGGATCGAGAACGAACCTCTACTGTTTCTCCATCGAACCCTGTTCAGGATCCACCTCCTGCCCGAATAGAAATGTCTACCCATTTATACTCGGTTATACCTAATTATAAGTATAATCAGATAAACTAGGTATATTCACCCGAACTGACCAGAAGTTCTATTCCGTGGCCCAATCTAACCCACAGTTCTCACACTTCTTTTGCTACGAACGCGGATAAAACCACCATAACGGCACAAAATCCACTTTGTCGCACAGTTCCCGGACGCAGAAGGATAAAGAAGCCTATTCATTTTCGCTTTCCGAGCTACGACGGGACCGGGTCGACTTCCTATTTCCACAGGGCAAACGTGCCGGACAAAATGTTCCATGGTGTGGACAAAGTCTTCCAACATGTGGATCGTTTTCTCCACCGACGGCGCCGGTACTATGCGATTCGCTGGCTGGAATTAGAAACCTCAAGCAACCTTCGTTTTCCTCGTTCCTTTCCAGGAAGAAAAATGGATGGATATCTCAGTGCAACAAGTACATCACGAGGTAAAAACATAGGAGGACAGCAGCAAAGAGGACCATGGTGCTGGTCGTCCAAGTACGGCCCAACATACCACGTGGATCGTGCAAGGCTTTGATGGCTGCCAAACCAACACCCCCCATAGACGTGACAGCATTTAGCACATGTGTACCCATGTTGCTGCCCATTGTGGTTAGACTGCGAGTCACTTCGGGATAAGCTTTCCGGTAGAACCAGTCCGTATCAAGATTCGTGGCTTTCTGCTCGGCGGGATAGGTGCGCGTCTGCAGGAGTACGACAAAGGCCAGCGCGGCAAACATCAAAAGCTGAAGCTGGGTTAGGACATGAGACGGAGTGTAAGGCTGATATTCCACGTCGTAAGGGAGCCAATGGTAAAGGACCTGCGGTAACACGCCAATCCCAATACAGAATACGGAGGCGATGCCCATGGCCAACAGCATGTGGAAGGGAGCTTCTTTCACACGTCGCCCCGAATCATGTGCAAAGAAGGCAAAGAACGGGATTTTGATACCGGAATGTTCCATCACGCCAGCGGATGCGACAAGCAAGAGAAGCCACACGATGACATAATGATGCTCAGCCACAGAACTAAGGATCAACGACTTGCTGACGAAACCGCTGAACAACGGAAACGCAGAAATCGAAGCCGCCCCGATGATACAGAAGACCGTGGTTACAGGCATGGATCTATACAAACCACCAAGTTCCGAGGCCTTGATCGTACCAGTGCGATACAGGACGGCACCCATCGACATGAACAACAGACTCTTGTACAGAATGTGGCAAAAGGCATGGGCTACTGTGCCGTTGAGTGCAAGCTCCGTGCCGATCCCAATGCCGACCACCATGAACCCAAGCTGATTGTTAAGGCTGTAGGCCAATACTCTACGCAAATCGTTTTCAATCACTGCAAAGAAGATCGGGAATAACGTCATGATGACACCGATGTAAATTAACACATGCGTACCAGCAAACCCGCGAGCCAGGACATAGATCGCGAGCTTGGTCGTGAACACACTGAGAAAGACTGTACCTGTGACAGTGGCTTCTGGGTAGGCGTCTTGTAACCAGTTGTGCAAGAAGGGAAAAGCACACTTGATCCCAACTGCGACAAAGATGAGGAGGGTTCCAACGTCGTCGATGGGGCCAAGATGACCGAACCAAGTGCCATCACCCTGCTGGACTTTTAACAAGATGCCAGACAGGAGCAAGACACCGGACCCTACCTGAATGAGGAGATAACGCATGCCGGCGCGGAAGGCTTTCTCTGTGCGTTTGGCCCAGATCAGGAAGACCGATGTGATCGCAGTGAATTCCCACCAGACAAAGAGACTCACCAGGTCGCCGGCAAACACCGCCGCAATCGCACTCCCAGCATACATGAGGCCGGCGATATGCTGAACCTTGTCTTTGATATGGAGCGAATAAAGGGCACAGAGAAACGCAGCGATATGAAAGATGATACCAAAAATGCGGCTTAATGCGTCCATGCGACACAGGGTGAGATCGTAGGAAAACATGTGGATTTGCGACGTGACCCCATCTGGAATCGTCAGTATGTGAGCAAGACCCAAAGCTGGTAACAACAGAGTCCAGGCGCCACACACAGAGCGCGGAAGCACCGGGACCAGGAGCGCTCCCAACATCAACAGCAGGCCAGGTGGTAAACTGTCAAACATCGCCTGACTTCTTGTCGTAGTAGTTTTCTTCGCGACTCACGAACTTGCGAAGTTGGATGCCACCCCAAACGATCACGATGAAGGCTGTGAAACCGAATAGAGCATAGAAACCAGGCAGATTCTCGACACCGAAATGTGGATGTTTTTGCACCACGAAATCGGCCAGAAGGAGGCCTATGCATGACGTGTACACAAGCCGGATAGCCACGCGAGCCAGTCGGCGGTCCGTTTCCGTGTTTTCGTGAACATTCATAAGGATACGAGGGGAAGCAACACGTTATAAATCCGGTCGGCGAAAAAAAATAGTGTCAGGCTGGCGATCGCCGTGAAACAGAGAGGCACAACACAGAACAACGGCGCCTCGCCATGCCCAGGCTCTGTCGTCGCGGGCAGGAAGAAGGCTCGAATGGGAATGGGCAGAAGATACGCAATGTTTAAGAGTGAGCTGATCATCAGTGTGGCCACGAGAAAGATGTGACCCGTGTGAGCCGCACCCAGGGCAAGATACCATTTGCTCCACGTGCCGCCACACGGTGGCAGGCCAATGATGCTCATCGACGCGAGAGCAAACGCAGCAAAGGTCCAAGGCATGACTTTGCCGAGTCCATCCAATTCACTAACCTTTGTTTTGTGGGCCGCCACATAGATGGCGCCAGCACAAAAAAACAACGTAATTTTGCCGAATGCGTGCATGACGATATGCATGCTGCCACCAAGGACACCAAGATCGTTCGCAAGTGCAGCTCCGAGGACGACGTAAGAGAGTTGGCTAATCGTAGAGTAGGCGAGACGCTCTTTCAAATTGTCGCGGGTCAACGCGACGAGAGATGCAAGCAGGATTGTGGCAGCGGCAACGAACATGAGCCAGGTACTCAGACGCTGCTCGGCAAGCAGATGGATCCCAAAGATGTAGACCGCGATCTTCATGATCGTGAACACACCGACTTTGACCACGGCAACCGCATGGAGCAATGCGCTGACCGGAGTCGGAGCGACCATGGCAGCAGGAAGCCACCGGTGGAACGGCATCAACGCCGCTTTGCCCGTGCCAAATGCGAAGAGGGCTAGCAGAACAATCAACACATTGCGCGACGCGTTGCCAGCCAGAATCCCACCAGGTGTAAATTCAACGGTACCGGCCACGTGGGCCGTTATGACAACAGCGAGTAAGAACAGGAGAATGGACGTCGACAGGAGGACGCCGAGATACACGCGCCCGCCGCGCTTCGCTTTCTCTGTGCCATGATGGGTGACGAGGGGATATGTGGAGAATGTGAGCAGTTCGTAAAACAAGAATAGCGTATACAAGTTGCGCGCCATGGCGGCGCCCATGGTAGCGAAGATAGCCATTGCAAAGAAGGTGTAGAAGCGGGTTTGATTCGTTTCATGATGGCCGCGCATATAGCCGATCGCATAGAGAGTCGTGACAAGCCACAGCCCGGATGCGACCAGTGCGAAGACCATGCCCAACGGTTCAAGATGCAGGCCCAGTTCAACGCCGGGCATCACTTCTAGTAATGTAAGGGCCGGTCGGGTTCCTTGAAACACCGACGTGGCAGCACAGCACAATGTCGCAAACAGGAGACCACTGATGGCAAGAGAACAGGCTTCCCGCAGATTGGGCCATCTCCCTGTGAGGACGACGAGACCGGCTCCGCACAACGGCAACAGAAGCGCTAGTTCCATGTGAAGTTCGAGATTCATGATCCACCTCCCATCAAAAACTCGGCGGCCTTACGGGCGGCACCAAGCGGGAAGTCCGTGTAGAGGCCAAATACGACGGTCGCTATCATCATGACCCAGGTCGGAATCAGCATGCCAAGAGGTGCCTCCTGGCGAGACGTGTCGATGGGTTCGTGGAAATAAGCTACTTCCACAATACGCCACATGTAGATGGCGGCGAGTAGAGAACCAGCCAACACCAGGGCGGCCAGCCACCAAGCATCGGCTTCTAGAGCGGCGATAAGTAGAACCCATTTGCTGATGAAGCCGCAAGTGAACGGTACACCGATCAAATTCAGGCCGCCGATCACAATGGCAGCCATGGTGAATGGCATCGTGCGCCCGATCCCTTTCATGTCGTCAAGGCGAACCGAACCCACAGAAAAAAGTACGCAACCCATGGCCAAGAAGAGCCCGCCTTTCATCAGAGCATGGTTGAACACATGCACGATGCCAGCCGTCACGCCCGTGACACTAGCCAAGCTAAGGCCGAGAACCATATAACCGATCTGAGCCAAACTTGAATAAGCGAGTAGTCGCTTCACGTTGGTTTGGAAGATGGCGGCAGTGGAGGCAACAAAAATAGCAACCAGTGCAATCGGCATCAGAACTCTGCCCACATGCATGATCGAAAAGGCATAGCCAACACCGAACAACGTGAGCAGGATACGGAGCAGAAGATAATACGATACTTTGGTGGCCGTCGAGGCAAGGAAGGCGGTGACCATGGATGGTGCGAAGGTATAGGCGTCAGGGAGCCAGGCGTGCAGCGGAAACAAGGCTAGCTTGATGCAAATGCCAACAGTAAGGAAGGCAAATCCGACCAAGACGGTGCGCGTGCCGATCACAGTCTCGATGCGGACGGCCATATCCGCCATGTTGAGGGTTCCGGTCATCATATAGAGAAAGCCGATGCCGATCAGGATAAACGCACCTCCAATCGTACCCATGACGAGATACTTGTAGGCCGCGGTCAGAGCGCGTCGGTCCGTACCCATACTTATAAGGACATAACTGGATAGGGACGAAATTTCGAGAAACACGAAAATGTTAAAGATGTCCCCGGTAATGGCTATGCCGAGAAGGCCAGCAAGGCACAGCATGAAGGCTGCCATAAACAAGTGTTGTTTGTGTTTTGGCACTTCCCTAGCCAATGTACTGGGTGCGATGGGCACCACGATAGAAGCGGTCAGGGTTACAATCAGTAGGATGAACGCATTCAAAGAATCCACTCTGTATTCAATGCCCCAAGGCGCGGCCCATCCGCCAAGTTCGTAGCTGATGGGACCGTGCTGGTGAACCTCCGCAAGAAGGCTCGCCGAGATGCCGAAGGACAGCCAGCTCACAAGCAACGTCAGGGAACGAACCGCCAAGCCATTTCGCAGCACAACACACAAGGGTGCACATAAAAGAGGGAGGACGACCTGAAGAACGGGAAAGTGCTGCGTCATAGCATGTCTTCATTCAACTGCTGGATCTCGTCATCTTCAATCGTCCCATAGGCTTCTTGGATCCGCACGACCAGTGCAAGGCCGAGCGCCAGTGTGGACACACCCACGACGATGGCGGTTAGGATGAGCACATGAGGCAACGGATTTGAGTAGGTATCCACCCCGTCCACGAGAATCGGTGCCGTGCCTCCGTCGACTTTCCCCATACTGATGTACAACATGAACACGGAAACCTGAAAGACGGAGAGACCGATCAATTGTTTGATGAGGTTGCCCCGAGTGATGAGGGTGTAGAAGCCGGTCATCATGAGTACCACCACGACCCAATAGTTGTAGAGACCCGGTGTCATGTGCTGCGGCCTCGGCTTGTGAACGCGAAGAAGATGCAAACCATGGCGGAGGTGACGGTGATGCCAACGCCGAGCTCAACGATCAGAATGCCGAGGTGTTGACCATGCTTCGGGTCGTGATGGTTCAACACGTTGTAGTCGAGAAAATTCCCATACTGCAAGATCGACCATAGGCCGACGCCCCCGAAGATCAATACCCCGAGCGCTGCGAAGTTCTCCATCCAGCGTGGGTCAAACGCGTCACGACCACAGCGCAAGCCAAACACAAGCGTGTAAAGAATGATGGCAGACGCGAAGATGACGCCAGCCTGAAAACCGCCGCCAGGTCCGTAGTCGCCATGGAACTGAACATAGAGTGCGAACAAAAAAATGAACGGAATCAACATCTTCGACACCACACGAAGGATGATATGTTTTCTCATCGTACGCTTCATCGGGTATCATGCTCCTCATCGAAATGAACTAAGTCATCGTCGGTATCATCGCGTCGTTTGGGACGATCCAACAGCAGGAGGACACCGACAGCAGCCGTGAAGATCACACAGGTTTCTCCAAACGTGTCGTAACCACGATAACTTGCCAGCACCGAGGTTACGATATTGGGAATCCCTATTTCTTCATAGGAGTCTTCGATATATCGCGGGGCCACGTGTTGGTGGACTACAGCGTGCGGGTCACCAAAGTGCGGCATATCGAGAGTCCCGTAGATGAGGACGGCACCGGTAAGGACAACGACGAGGAACGGAAGAAGCTGAAACGAATGTGTCGCTTTCTCCCTGGTCGACGTCATCAAGGCAAGTGTGCCAAGCATCAGAACGGTGGAGATTCCCGCCCCTACAGCGGCTTCGGTAAACGCGACATCGACCGCGTCCATCACGACGAATAAGCTGGCCGAGAGCAGACTGAAGATGCCGGCCAGCATCGCTGCCGCAAACAGGTCGTGCAGCAGGATAATCGCAATGGCGGTGGCGGCCAACAACGTAAGCAACATGACGTCGATTAGTCCGATGGCGCTGCCTCCTGTTCTTGAGCGAGTTTTTCGAAATCGCCGTCCAGCCAAGAGGTGTCCACGTCCTGGTTATGCAGCTTCGGCTTTAAGCCGTGCGAGAAAGCGGCCCGGACCAACGCATGACCGGCAGTCGGGGACGTGATAAACAGGAACAATTGGACGATCAGCAATTTCACGACGACCATCCAACTGGTGGCTTGCAGTGTGAGCCCGAGCAGAATGAGGGCGGCACCCAGTGTATCGGTCATGCCGGCAGCATGGGTCCGCGTATAGAAGTCGGGTAGACGCAGCAGGCCAATTCCACCAACGATACAAAAGAAACACCCAGCCATAAGTAGGATCCAGCTTGCACCATCTAGCAACCATTCCAGATTCATGGGGGGTTGACCTCTGTTTCCATTTCCGCTTGGTCGTAGCTCCCATAGCGCACAAACTTGAGGACGGCAATCGAGCCAATGAAATTAATCAAGGTATACAGTAGGGCCAGATCGAGAAAATCTGGTCGGCCTGTCAGGAAGCCGAGCGCAGCTATAAAAAGTACCGTTTTGGTCGAAAACATACTCGCCGCCAGAATCCGATCAAACACAGTTGGCCCACGCAGGGCGCGGCCAAGCGCGAGAAGCATCGTCACCATGATACCGGTAAGTGTGGCGGTAATCATAACGCCCTTTTCTCTAGCGCTGCCACCTTTCGATCCATCGTGCCTCTGCGCAGTTCTTCTTGAGATTCACGCGCGAGAGCATGGACTGCAATGTGGCCGTCCCTGACTTGCACCGTAATGGTTCCTGGAGTGAGGGTGATTGAGTTGGCGTAGATGACCTGGCCAAGCTCTGTGTGCTGGCTTGCTTTCACCACGAAAAGAGTCGGACTGATGGGTAATCGTGGGTTCAGGATCCGCTTGGTCACATCCAAATTGGCGACCACAACCTCTTTCAAGAGCCAGGGTCCGTACAAGGGAAGGCGTGTCACAAGGTGAACCGGTTGACCTTCGTCGTCGAAGATATCCATCCGAATCACCAAGCTAAGGATCACGAGACAGGAGCCCACACCCAGACTCAAGAGCAAGGGTGTGTAATGCCCTGACCAAAGCAACCAGACTCCGAACAAGAGCAGGCCCAACATGACGGCTCGAATCAACTGTCCTCCTTGATCTACATTTTTCCGTAAAGCCGTTATACTAGTAGCTGACCCGGTGATCGGATAGGCTAATTCGACAAGAAATTCATTGGAGTTGGAAAGGTCTACAAGTAGGATGAGAATTTCGAGGGAGTGTACAGGACTCCATCGTCTCCATACGTACCTTGTCAGAAAAGGGAAGCATCACGTGAAAAACCGAATGCAAATGGCCTGATCCTTGAACTGAAACACATCCAAGAGGTGCATCTCTATGCGGAGAACAACAAGGAAATGTTGGTTGACTCGATGGCTATCCAAGAAGGAGAGTAAACCATGCCGACGGCAAAACCAGAAGAACTGAAGCAACACACCGAGACAGTTGGCAAATGGACGATCCGGCTTACATCCTATAAAGTAGGCGATGTGTATCGCTGTGAGATAGACAACATCGATCCTGGTGCCAAAATCGCGCGAGGTAGTGGCCCGAACCGCAACATCGCGGAGCAAGCGGCCCTGGAAAAAGCGAAGGCTATGTTGCCAGCGTAATACCACTCATCAAAAATTTCTGGTATACTAGAAAATTTTGATGAGTGGTATAAGTCGTGTGCTGATCCCTGCACGCAAGGGGTGTTCGTTCGTCGTCAAACAGACAGATGAGGCTCGAGCTTTTGCTTGAGAACAGGTTTGCTCATGGCACCAGCCATTTGTTCGCCTACTTCTCCAGCTTTCATCACAAGAAGAGTAGGAATCGAACGTACAGAATACTGGTTGGCCAACTCAGCATTTTCGTCCACATTGACTTTTGCAATCTTCAGTTGGCCATCTAACTCATCGGCCAGTTCATCCAATACAGGGGCCACAGCGCGGCAAGGACCACACCACTCGGCCCAAAAATCTACGAGAACTGGAAGGGTGGCATCCAAGACTTCAGATTGCCATTCGTTTTCACCTTGAATCGTTACTATTTTGTCGTTTGCCATCAACGTATCTCCATGTTTGGAATAATCTGTCGCAGTGGGTCAGAAATGCTTACGTGCTGTCTTCTATCCTCGGGCCGTGGGAAACATGACTAAAGTTTTCCTGGAAAGGGAAGGTCCGGTGCAACAGACTGGGCAGCAAGCACATAGACCAAGACACCCATGGCGATCAACGTAAGCATCCCAACGACACTTGGCCACACTCCAAGGTCTTCGTTGTCCGGACGATCTTCCGATGTGCCAGCAGGTCGTAGGGGCGATCCGGATGCCGGCCTCTCCGCGGCTTCGGCACGCTTCTTGAGCTTGATGGTCTTCCGTCCTGTCGCTGTTTGCGGATGGTCTTCTGCTGGTAGCTCAATACGTGCTGTTACCGCCTTTCCGTCTGGCGCTACATCGATGCGAGCGGTATCGCTCTTGGGTGTCGCCGAAGCGGGCTTTCCGGCACTGTGTATGGCGGCAGCAGCTCCTGCCAAACTTGCAACCGTGGAGCCGGCGGCTGTTCTCTTGAAAACGTCATCTATGTCAGCTATCTGCTCAAGATTGATTCTGGCCGATCCTGGGTTCTCGACAGAGTGGACGGGGGTAGCGAAAGCGTCGTCCAACTTAGCGGTTTCACGTTTTGCAGACTGTCGAGGATCGACCAAAGATGTTTCGGCGGATGGACTGTCATCGTCCAACGTAACCTTGATCGGGACCGTGCTTCGCTTCATGAGTTCATGCGTCTCTTCTTCAGAGAGGTCTTCCGGACCGATTGCCTCCGTGTCGGATACCTCTGCTCGCGTTTCGGCGAGATCGACACGACTGGTTTCAGCATTCGTTCTCTCGATCACGGTCTGTTTAGCCTGTAAGCCAACCAAGTCGAGCGTGGCGGAGGTTTGCTCTTCCATGTCCTCACGTGACGGATCTGCCTTAGATAAGTCGATGCGATCTCTGTCCACCTCTGCCGAGTCAGCCTGTTTTGTATCCTGTAAATGGATGCGGGCAGTTTCGTCCGGCTTGGCCTGTCCGAGATCAATGCGAGAGGTATCCGCAGGGCTTTCACCGGTCGGTCCGCGACCCATGTGAGAGGTGTTCGAACCGTTCCGGTCAGAGGGCTTCACTCGGGAAGGCGCATCTCCTGAGGACGACAAGAAGATGCGGGCTGTGTCACCCGGTGCGGCCTGCGTCTTCGCGTCACTGGATTTTTTCCCAGCATTTTTCAGCCTCACCACGGGTGGAATTTTAGGTTTGTCATCCTTAGAGTCTTTGTCCGCCATGATTAGGAGCCCTTTCGCTTTCTATAGGCTAGGGGGAAACCTCACATGAGTCAAAAAAGTTTTCTGAAGCTCAACCTAAATTTTGACCTTTCTAGTGGATAAACCGTCTGTCAGAGTGACATACAGGCATGACGAATGTTCGAAGTTTGCGCCACAGATGTTGAGATTTTGCGGTGTGCCGTTCGTCGGAGCCTCGTCCCTTGGTTTCTCGACCATCAACGTGTCATGCCCTGGCGTCAACGTCGTACACCCTACCGGGTGTGGGTGTCAGAGGTCATGTTGCAACAAACCCGAGTCGACACAGTTGTACCCTATTTTCAGCATTTCATGCGTAGGTTCCCCTCTTTGAGATCCTTAGCTGCTGCATCGCTCGATGACGTCCTGAAACAATGGGAAGGATTGGGGTACTACTCGCGAGCGCGTCGGCTCCACGAAGGTGCCAACGTGATCGTGAAGAAACACAACGGTCGGTTTCCTCGCACGTACGACGGACTTCTTGACTTGCCCGGTGTTGGCCCGTACACGGCGGCCGCAATTGCAAGTCTATGTATGGGGTTAGATATGGCGGCCGTGGACGGCAATGTATCGCGAGTCTTGGCACGTCTTGTGTCATTGCCCTACGACATCCAATCGACATCCGGTAAGAAAACGCTGCAGAATCTGGCGGACCGCTGTTTGTTAACTGGTCAGGCCGGTGTGATCAACGAAGCCTGGATGGAACTAGGTGCTACCGTTTGTTTACCTAGAGAACCCTCGTGCAAAATGTGTCCAACAAATTCCATATGCAGCGCTTACAAACGGAAAGAAGTTCATGCGTATCCGAAGAAAGCGAAGCGGGCAAAGGTTCCGCATCGCCACGTTGTGGCTGGTGTGATCGTGAATCGAAAGGGCCAGATCCTCATTGCGCGCCGCCGTGAGGACGCGATGTTGGGCGGACTGTGGGAGTTTCCGGGAGGAGGTCAGGAGTCATCGGAGTCACGCGAAGCCTGTCTGATACGCGAGTTACGTGAGGAATTGGGTATTACGGTAAGGGTCGGACCCCACATTCGCACGGTGCACCATGCATTCACTCATTTCACGATGGATCTGCATGCCTTTTGGGTGCGAATCGTGAAGGGGCGCCCGCGCGCAATTGAGTGTAGCGACTATGGATGGGTTTCTCGCGACAGGTTACGTGATTTTGCATTTCCGAAAGCCGACCTCGTGATTCTAGGGGATATCGAGAACGTTAAGGGTCCGGATTTTTGACCTAGACTTTCCGTTCGGCGCCAACCTGAGACAAAACCCATTCATATTCTTTGGCGACGCAATCGACCACAGTGGACAATTTGACCACGGAGGGCAATACGTCAAATGTGTAGGTTTCGATTTCCAAATGCCGGCCGGCCGTGCTGATAGCCTGATCAAGAAAAGACGGTGTGATGAGACTGACGGTGGAATCGAGTAGGTGGTCGCCCGTCCAAAACAAAGGCACGTGAAAATGGATTCGGAGTCGTTCGATGTCGCCATTCGGTTTCACATCACGCAATGCGTCGGGCAAATCGTTCCAAGATCGAAGCGTACCCATTCGCGTCATGGCTTTGACTTGATGCAAATAGACAGGTTCAACGAACGGGTGCAAGGCTTCGAGTTGCGACCGTTCATTATAGACTTCCAAAGCTGCGCTAAGTTGTACCTTTGCGATGGGAATGCCGGCTTCATGATATCTTTGTATCGAGTCGTCCAGCGACTCGTATTGAATCGCGCTGTGACAGGTATCGAAACAAACACCCAAGTGCCGACGGATTGCTACTTCCGCGCGTTCCGCCGAAAGCCCACGTCGGCGACCGAGAAAAGTTGCGCCACGCTGAAGCAATTCGTCCTGATAGAAGCGTAGGACTTCGTCACATGTTTCTAGGTGGCAGCCAGGTTCCGGTTCAAGGCCAAGAATAAGTTGCTTTCCGGTTTGGTCTTCGATGCTCGTAAGATGAGACACACAGTCCATCAACCTTTCTACCATTTTGCCCGTATCGTCGGGTCGAGTGA
Source organism: Phascolosoma agassizii (assembly GCA_035593235.1). Taxonomy (NCBI): domain Eukaryota; kingdom Metazoa; phylum Annelida; class Sipuncula; order Phascolosomatiformes; family Phascolosomatidae; genus Phascolosoma; species Phascolosoma agassizii. The sequence continues at coordinate 11,129 of JAVJHY012290389.1, read as the reverse complement.
TCCATGACTTAAAGGAACAGGGAACCGTGCTAATGCTTCCCACATGATCATTCGGCAACAACAACGCCAGCAAATCGCACAACATCACCGTATAGTCCCGACGCGCTGTTGTGCGCCAATCCGGTTGGTAGACTTTCTCTTTGAGGTTTTCCTTGTGGAAGCTGCCGTATGGAAATCCATTGATCGTAAACACATACGCATTCTGCTCTTGCAGAAAAGTCTGAAACTTCTCCAAGGTTTTCGGATCCTGCAGTGATACGGCAGCATCATAGCCAAGTCTCAATCCTAAGCCGAAGGGGTGTCCGGGACAAACTCTGTCGCGGACCGACATCGCAGATGTGCGGATAGATTTAAACACGTCGTCCCATGTGTCCGACGGGTGGATATTAAGACAGTAGGTCAAGTGTGCATTATTGTGGTCGTGTAGAATCATAGGGAACAGTTCCTTTCGACAGAGGCTATGATGTGCGGGCTGGGGCCGTTACCGAACGGGTTGCACACACGTTCGCGCCATCAGCTCGGAAATGGCCGCTTCCATCCCGTCATGGTCGACCCGATCCGTTTCCCTTTTCTCTCCGATGCCATCCGGAAATGTTAGGCAAAGCTGTCCGCCCAAGTGCTCGCGAAATTCCTCCACGCCTTGCAGAATCTCATAGGTTCCGTCACCAAGCCGGCGACCCATTTCAGGCTGCCAGAGACGAAAACCACAGTTCGTCAATCCCTGCAGTGCTTTTTCGCAGTCGTTTTCGGAAACCCAACCTTGCTTAACCGCATAGATCATATCGACGGCAATACCGATGGCTACGGCATGTCCGTGCGAAACGCGGTAGTTGGACATACCTTCGAGTTTGTGCGCACTCCAGTGGCCAAAATCGAGGGGCCTCGCAGTCCCTAGTTCGAAAGGATCTCCAGAGGTACGTATGTGAGCCAAGTGCAAATCAGCACAGCGCTGCACGACCTGTTCCATCACTTGCGAATCGCGTTGGCGAATCGCGTTGGCCGATTGGCAAAGCAACTCGAAGAATTCCGCATCTTTGATGATGGCTACTTTGAAGGCCTCCGCGACACCTGCGATCCAGTCATCGAATACCAACGTGTTGAGCCACGTCAGATCGTTCACGACCACATAAGGTGGATGGAACGTGCCGAGGATGTTCTTTCCACCGTGTCGATTCATACCGTTTTTGACACCGAGCCCAGCGTCACACTGTGCAAGCACGGTCGATGGCAATCGCACCAACCGAAGCCCACGATGTACGATAGAAGCGGCAAAGCCGACAGCGTCGAGGACAGCCCCACCGCCAGCGACAAGGACATACGAATGCCGACACAGTTTGTGTTCAAGCATAGCGTCCACCATCTGCATCGCCAACCGAAAGTCATTCTTGATGGCTTCACCACCGGCTACACGTATCGGCTCATGGACCAAGTTGAGCCGGTCGGACCGTGCGTCGAACCATCGCTGTATGTCAGACGAAAGCGCCATATGTCCATCTGCCAAGCCCTCGTCTACAAAACAAAGAGCGTCAAGCCTGCGTGGGTCATCGTCGATCAGCACATTCTCCAAGACAGCACCATTGGCACCGAACACGTTCTTCGTGAACACAACGGGATAGGAGAAAGGAGCGGCGAAGCTCTGATGAGATGTGTAATCGTCTTCCATGCTAATAAAACTATTTGACAACGAAAGACTATACCGCAGCATTGCGTGAAATTCAATGTCCTATGCGCACAGGCGCTGTTGCAAAAAGCGTGCTAGATCCAATTGCGACGTGGGTATCCCGCCGAGTTCTGTCGTCGTGGCCCATGCCACGTTGCGGCCTTCGCCCACGCGACCATGGGATCCACGAATCCTGGATACATCCTGACTGACCGTGAGCGGTGGCCAACCCCAGAACAATTCACAGGGGTCGTAGCCGGGCTTGTTGTGAATATCGATATGTTTAGCATAATCCGGTGCGGCGTTTCGCTCCTTCCACCAGGGGTAGGCAAACCAACAACCCGGTTTGGCCACCAGCACTAGTTCTCCGCAATTCGGGTGATGGAGTGTCGGTTGGTCTTCACCATGTAGGACCTCCTCTACCTCAGGCAAAGAGCCAAGGAGTTCCTTCGTAGGATCCAGTGAGGCGCCATGCTGCACATACACATGTGCAATTTCATGATCCACCATCGCGAATGACTTACAAGTATGGAAATCGGGATAACTGCAGCCCTTCACGTTGCGTGTGGCAAACAAATCATGTTGCAAAAGAACCTGGTTTGGAAAGGCCACGCCACCGCTACCACCTTCTATCGCATAGTCACCAACCACGATCACATCATAGCCGAGTTGGCTTGAAAGATGCACCAATTTGCCAATCTGCTTCATGGTAGCAGCCAGCGCACGTTTTGCTTGGTGGCTGTCTGGCCCATATCGTTGCAGGTCATAGTCCAGCGAAGGCAGATAGGTACAAAGAAGATCTGGAGCTTGGTCTTTGTTTTGCATGACCCATGCTGTGGCGTCCACAATCCAATCACCGACGACATGCGAAGCCATCGGACCCCAGTAGCGTTTCAAATCGAACCGACGGCCCAGATCGGCACAAATTTGCGCGTAGAGATCATGGGGTTGGGAGTAACAGTCCTGCACCAAGCCCCCCCCATGGGTGTGGATAGGCTTTGGCGAAAGGACAAGATCGACTTGTTCACCAAGACTCTGTTGCCAGAACATGAGCCCTACAGATTTTCCGTTTTCCCGGAATTGCTTCCAAATCCGTTCCCCACGGACCAACGAGGACGACTGTTCCCAGAACATTGGTTTGCGCAAGTTGCGCAGGTACAAACCGTTGGCAATCATACCGTGTTCGTTGGGATCCAGACCGGTCCGAAGCGTCGCTTGCACGGTACAAGTCACCGCCGGAAACACGGGAGCCAGTGGCGACCAATCCAGGCTATCGTCAGCGCCTTTGTTGCATTGTAGGAAATCCCAGCCAAGAGCAGCCACCTGAACGAGCAACAACTTTGAGCCCTGCGTACTAACTTGCATAAAACCTTCCGCTCAATCGATAGCTTGGCCACCAAGCAAGTAAGACGGCCATGGCGACAAGTGCAGAGCGCCACGACGACACGCCCAACCAGATCATCCCTGCTTGCATTGGAATGATCGCGCGAACCAAGGCGCCAACCATAATAGGATTGCAAACCTCAACATCTGTGTGGGGTTCATCATTTTCTGGAGCCACAGATCGTTGCAGCACTCGATAACTCACCACGGCTACAAAGCATAGCAACATCATGTAGCCAAGGAGGTTCCAAACAGGTTGTGTCGTCCACACTGGCGCGAGTAGCATAACCGCTAGCGCGCAGCCGGCGATGGGGAGGTAGGTGATCCAAGGTGGACGAAAACGGTTTCGTTCGTATCGCGCATAACCGGTGATGCAAGTGACATAGGTCGTAACAGCCAGAGCAGCTAGCACACCCGGATACGAAAGTGTCCCATCCGTCCAGGCCACGGCTACACCCAACATGACACTCAAGCCGCGGCACAATCCCATGTTGATTGGCCCAAGAAAAGCAACTCGTTTCATGCCGAAGTTGTAGGTGATAATTGAGAGAGTTAAGCAACCGGCGACAGCTAAGCAGCGCTGTCCTGCGAATCCAGCCAGTAGCAAACCAATTGCAAAGCAGGCAAATATAGCCCGCTGGATCTCCCTGCGATCGACCAGCCCGCGAGCAAACGGACGCCAGGGCGTCACACAGACATCGTCGCGTACATCCACGAGATCGTTGAGTAACGTGCCAGCAGCATACATAAAAAGGGCCGCGACCGTGACGAGGCAGATCGGACCAATCTGTAGAGTATCAGCAACAGAAGCGGCAAACATGACTCCCACAATCGGGTCGCCCGGAACGGTAAACAAGTTGGGCAATCGAACCAAGCGAAGCCAAAGGGTGACAGAGCTGACATCGGCCCGATTCGGAGTAGCCTCCGCTATGTTCGTTTCTTCCATCTCAACCCAACGCAATGGGAATGATCGCGCCGTGCCGTCAGGCCTTTCCCTTTTTCTGCTGCATAGGAAGAAGTCCAACATCCAGACTCCTGAGAGTATCTCGCAAAGAGGCAGCATCTTCGTAATTCTCTGTCTGAATCGCAATGCACAAATCTTCCTGCAATTGCTCTTCCCTTGAGCGAGGCTTTTTGTCTCGAATTCGTTGCAACAGCTCTTCAAGAATTTCGATTTCCTGGCCACTTTCTTGAACGATCTGATCGCCATAGTTGTAGGCGAACTTGCGAATATCGTTCAACGCCTCCGTGGCAATTCTGGAGGCTGCATCATACTGTTTCTGGTCGATCATCTTCTCCGCGCGGGCTCGAGCGTTCATCATGCGCACATAAGGAAAAAATTGGAGAAATTGCCAGGCTAAATCGTCGTCTTTCGCGTACTGCGATACGAAGCTCAATAGGTCGAGATTGTGGTGCGTATCATCGATGACCCCGTCCAGGTATTCCAAGGCATAGAAAGCGAGATACCGGTAGTAGAACTGTAGCGCTTCCTGTTGCAGTTCTGAGCACTCCGCAGGTCCCAAAAATAATTCCGATTCAATGCCCTCGTCTTCCTTCTCTTTATAGAAGTCCAGCAGCGTGCGGTGGCCTTCCGGTTGCCGGCCATCCGGACGTCCTTTGACTTCCATCTGCAGGACACCGAGGTTCACGCGCAACTGTATTTTGGGGTGTCCTTCGTTGCCTTGAATCCAACGGGCCGCAATGCCAGACTGGTCAAAGTCCCAGCCGTCCAAAATGTCGTTTAGATCTTTGCTCAAGTTCTACCTCTCTTGTTATCGATCTCCCATGCACATCATACAAGCTCGCGCTCCCAATGCAATGCGTGATAAGAGGATGGCCATCAGGACAAACTATCGGCCACCCTATCTGGTTCAACGCGCCGGTCGGAAACTGTTCTAACCCAAAACAAGGCAATAGGTTATGAAAACACCCCTTTACCGTATTCATGCGTCTTTGGGCGCAAGAATCGCCCCGTTTTCTGGATGGGATATGCCCATTCAATACGAAGGAATCTTTCACGAACATCATCATACTCGCCAGTTTTCGTCCCTCTTCGACACCTGTCACATGGGCGAATTCGATGTCCAAGGCCCAACCGCTGAGAGGGACCTAGAACGACTGCTGACCCAGAATGTGAACGGTCTCGACATCGGACAATGTCGTTATGGCTACCTGTTGCAAAAGGACGGTGGCGTCATTGACGATCTCACGGTCTTCAAGCGGGCCAACGATCATTTCTTTCTCGTCGTCAACGCTGGCACACGAAAAGCGACAGCAGAATGGGTCCAGCAACACCTATCCGAAGGTACTACTTTCACCGATCTTTCTCCAACTCGTGCCAAGCTGGACGTGCAGGGACCCACATCCCGCGCGGAGATGGAGACCGTGTTCGGAACGTTGCCAAACATGGGCTACTTTCGCTTCAAAGACGTTGAATTGGCCGGACTACCTTGTACATTGAGTCGAACCGGATATACAGGCGAATGGGGCTACGAAATCTATTTCCCTGCATCCGAGGCCGAACACATGTGGACCTTGTTGACAGAGAGCAGGCTGATCAAACCTGCGGGGCTGGGAGCACGTGACACCTTACGTCTTGAAGTCGGCTATCCACTCTATGGCCATGAGCTCGGGTTGGACGCGGGGCCAGTCGCCGCTAGTCGTGGCCTGTTCATCGATTGCGACAAAGACTTCATTGGCAAGTCAGCGGTCGAACGGGACTTGCACGAAGGTGTGCCCCGTTACATGGCCGGTCTGTTGTTGGACAGCAAACGCGCTGCTCGCAACGGCTCAGTGGTGCTCAAGCATGGCGAAGAAGTGGGTGTCGTCACAAGTGGCTCTATTGCACCAAGCCTCGGAGTCGCCGTTGCAATGGCGTCGTTGAACGCCGCGTTGTGTGAGCCAGGAACGGAGATTGAGTTGGATGTGCGCGGGACACGCTTGCCAGCAAAGGTGGTCGACATGCCGTTCTACAAAGATGGAACAGCAAGGAAAAAAACGGCGTGATGAGTGGAACGGCTAGCCCGCAACTCTCACACTTTTTCGTAGCGAAACTCCGGAGAGTGCCACCAGCACGGGATGAATCGGCGGAACGCCGGTGACGACGTGTAGACACACTGCGAACTGGCGATTTGCCGATTCATCCTGTGCTGGCGGTGCTATACGGAGTTGCAGCAGAAAAAGTGTGAGAGTTGCGGGCTAGTTTCGGCACCACCTGCGCTGCGCTGGGTGGATCAATCGGAGAGGAAATTTTGGCTACACCACCATATGTAGTATGGATTCGTTAAGTTCCCGTGTCACACTATTTCAACAGCCACTAAACATCTGATTCCGCTCAAAACTCGATTATTCAGTATCTACCCGATAATATGTCCGAAAACTGCCAACTGCTCGGTGTGTATTGCCATCGTCAATTAAAAGTACAGTCCAGATCCAATCTCTGGCCGGAGTGGGTTCGTTCTAGGAAGCTTCGGATCACTCCCGCACGGCCCTTTTTCGGACGACTGCGCCAAGAAAACCATTAAGGGGGTCTGGTTTATGCTGAAATTTGCCCACGCATGGGATTCGCGTGCCATTCCGGTGTGACCCCGTTAGCACCTGACGCTTTCGTGGCACGCGCAAGAAAACAGTGCATGAGAAGTATCGACATCGGACACTAGGTCATCATGCCAGACCATATCCATTGTTTTCTACAAATTGGCGAAGATGAGTCGTTAGGAGTAAGGGTGAGTCACTTGAAACAATACATCACAAAGATGCTGTGAAAAAACGAGCCGGAACGGCGAGTATGGCACCACGGAGAGTTGCCACAAGCTGCGAGATGAACGATTTAACCACGAGCTCTTCAACAGTGAACGGCCGGGTCAGCGCCCGCTGTTCGGTTAACGAGTCTTGATCTTGCTGCAAACAAGCTCAACAGTCCGATGCCAAGCAAGATCGATGTGGCTCCAGATTCGGGAACTTCTTCAAGCCTGAATTCAAAATCGTATCCTAATTCAAATTCCGCGAACTCCGGGTTTAGCAAATCAACGTTTGCACCGACTACTGCCGAGAACAAATATGTTCCGACTGGAAGGCTGCCTTCCTGGTTAATGATGCCAAAATCATCCGAATCAAACTCTATGACGGTTCCATCTCCCAGATTTGTAAGAGATAGTGAATCAGATTGTCCTGCGTATGGTGAACCCAATCCTTCGTTAAACATCATTCCAGAAATTTGATAAGTGTGTACCTCAGCAAGCTCAAACGTGACCTCGAAAAGAGATTCTGCAGCTCCAGACGCAGATGCACTTCCCGATGAGCCGTATTCATTGACGCGCAGCTCCACAAACGCTTCGCCGGATGCGGAAAAGCCATTCGGAGTAATCGTTGAGTCCTGAGAGGCTTGTACCCCTCTGTCAAAACTATGCCACGATTCAACAAAATCTGGAGTAGACGCGAAAAATTCTTCAAGAGAACTGCTCGGAGATGTTTCCTGGCTGAACGTTTGGCGATCGGGATCAAGGAACTCGCTAAGGGAACTCGAAATACTGCGGTTGTCCTCCAGCAAAATTGCGATCCCAGGCGAGTTCATAGTCCATGTGAGATAAACGCACAGACTCAGCCCTATCGATCGTTGTGCTGCACTATAATTCATTCTACTTCTCCACCTTAAATCTATTTCGAATACACGTACGTATTAGTCAGATTGCTTTTGCACTATGATACGTACATGAGGCCCCCTGGTTCGTCGCCTATCAAAGGATAAATACGGAGCCCAGCCATGCGGGACAAGCTTGATTTTCACCTAGTTACAAACCAGCCGATCAGCGACGCGTTCCGATAAACGATAGATACCATCGCATCCGGCGAGAGTTGTGCCGGCGACGCAAAAAAGCAGGCAACGCAGCTCAAGGATGTCAAGGTGCCGTGCCGGGGGCATGACTGAAACCCACCCAACGGAGGATGACCTCCCCTTCTCCCAGAGGGAAGCCTTCGGGTTAGAAGCACTGCAGGTAGGGCGTCCCCGTCGCTCGAACTCTGCAACTTGACAATATGTCACTACCGTCCCACAAGTCCTGAGCGGACTTTATATAAGCTGACTGACTGGCTACAATCTTCTTTGCTACCAAACAAAAGGAGATTGAATAATGCCAGCCAAATCAGCCAAGAGGAAGCCTGCCATATTTCGCCAAGTGTGTGAACTCATTCCCCCGCACATGGTGTCGAAGCTCGCCCGCAAGCATGAAGTTCGTTCTCGAAGCATTACGCCTTGGAATCATGTGGTCAGCATGATCTATGCGCAGTTCTCTCATGCGATTGGACTCAATGATGTGTGTGATGCCTTGCGAGCGAATCGCTCCATGCTTGCGAGCATCCGCGGGGCAAAGCCGCCGAGTCGAAACGGATTATCGAGTGCGAACAGAACTCGAGACCCGAAGATGGCCGAGGAGCTATTTTGGGCGATGATGGGACATCTTGAAAGCCTCAACCCTGGTTTTGGGGGTGTGCGGCTTAGCAAACTGCCTCGCCGTTTCAAACGCACGATGCATGCGGTGGATTCCTCCACCATCCGGTTGGTGGCCAACTGCATGGATTGGGCAAAGCACCGTAGGCGAAAGGCTGCTGCGAAGCTGCACCTACGACTGAACCTGCAGAGTTTCTTGCCTTCTTTTGTCATCTTGGATTCAGCCAAAGGACATGACAACAACAAGGCACATGAACTCTGTGCAGGGCTCCAAGCCGGCGAAATCGGCGTGTTTGACATGGCCTATATTGACTATGGCCATTTGTGGTCCTTGGGACAACGCGGAGTCTTTTGGGTGAGTCGGGTGAAAGAGAACCTGAAGCTCCGCTGTGTGAAACGGCTTTTGAAGAAGCCAAAAGGCTGCATCCTTCGCGATGACATCGTGATCGTTGAAAGCCGGAGCAAGCGCAAAGACTATCCAGGAAAGATGCGGCGGATCACTGCCCTCGTTGAGGTGGATGGCCGTGAGTGTGAGATGATCTTCTTCACCAACAATTTCGAGTGGGCACCTTCAAGTATCTGCGACTTGTACAAGGCACGATGGAGCATCGAGGTGTTCTTCAAACAGATCAAACAGACCCTGCAATTTGGCGACTTCCTTGGCCATAATCGCAACGCCATTGAGTGGCAGATCTGGACGGCCCTTTTGCTGTATGTGTGTTTGCGTTACCTCCACACGTGTGCAGATTGGTCCCATAGCTTTACCCGACTGTTTACCTGTCTGCGATCGGTACTTTGGCAGCGTCGAAATCTACTCGAATACTTGCGAAGTTATGGGACAGCAGGTGGCTCTCTTCGTATGCAATGGGCTCCACAGCAGGCGTTTTTGCCCGGGTTCTCCTAGACAGTCGGTTTCGCTATGGGACAGCATCTGGCCATTTTTGGAGAGAATCGAATAAGCTCAACGGAAATCTTCAAACGACAAAACGAAAGCGCAGACTCAAACGTAGTCTATTACAACTGCTTTTGGGCCCACCGTATTCTCCCACGGCATGCTATGGGATGGCAATGATCAAAATCCAACATTGTGTCCCTGTCCCAGAAAAAAATGACCAAGCAGCTCTATAGTTATCTTTTGCGTACGAGGCGTCATGAGTCCGCGCGTTTCGAAGTGGAACACTGCCCATGTCATCGGCTGACCCTGATTCGTCCCACAAATGCTCCCACCGAGTTTTGTTCTTACACTTCGTAAGTAAGCTTGCTACGCTACGGAATCATGAGCACCGAACCACCTTGGTTGAAGCACTGACTGGAGCTATGACAACTGCTATGACGAAATCAGAAATTGATGAATATTTTGACTCTGTTCGTGGAGAAGAGACTGAGTCTACCCATGGAGGCAACGTGCGATGGGGCGGCAAGGGCAAAGTGAAAATTATCTACTATTTACCCGACCATCGCGTCTTAAGCCATGTTACATTTAAGTGGAAGGAAGTTTCTCGCCGGGGGAAACTAACAGCTCCGGTCGCTTTCACTGGCCAAAACGTGCCCTTGCCGCTGCTCCCGCAGTTGGCGCGCGCTCAGAGTCACCGTCAGCAAGTATTTGTAGACTTCTGGACGGATAAAGATGGAGGTAACCCAAAGGTTCTTGCTGTCGCGACCTTCAGTAGGTAGGCCTCCAGCGCCAAGCCCTATTCGGTATCGGAAGGAAAGCGGACCCGTTGGCCATTCGGGTAGAGGACCAGAATGGCAACCCGAATGGCATAGACGCGGGTGAATTGGTTCGGCGGAATGCCATACCGTAGTTCTGCTTCATCCAGTTTGAGCCACACCGTTTTGGAGTCTGAGAAAGAGTCCACGAGAAAGCGACCGGCGCGCATCAGCATGCAGGCGGTGCAGAAGCCTACGGCGAAGGCGCGAATCTGGTGATCCGGCGAGTTGCGAAGTTCCTGCAGTGTACCGCGCAGCACCGCCCGGGCGGTCAAGTAGCGGGCAAACGTGCTGCACACCTGCTCGTCTTCGTCCAGCAGGAAGTAACCTCGCCGTTCTGCCTGGCGGGCATCAGGGCATCATCCAGCTCCCGATGGAGTTTCGACGCGTAGGACAAGGACGGTGCCACGCTTTGCAGAACTCTGGCGGAGCGTGCAATCAGTGCATCCATCTGCTTGTCGGTTATTTGCAAGCGGCCCATTCAGGCTGACCGCCGTGACCGTACCCCATCAATGTCCAGTTTTGCAATCTTATTCATCTGGAGTGATACCTAACTGAAGACATTTCTGAGTAATTCGGGTGATTTACCACATTTCTGTGGCGCGCCACAACAGTGTCACCGACTTGTTTCGGTCTCACAAGGGATCTTTTCACCCAGCAACACCATCCTCGTATCTCGCCACATCGAGGTCTTCGGATAGGGTGCAAATCAACCTGAAAGGAGACGATATGAAGCGAGTCAGTGTGTATCTGAAGCTCAGAGTCATCGAAGCCATCGACGGTATGGTCGGAACATTTAGGCTCGTGTCTATATACACGTGTGGCTGGAAGTCAAAATTTCCACCAGCGCGGAGATCGAGATTCATGTGCGCGCCGGCACCAGTCGTGAACCACGCGATTTGGTCATAAAAGTTGTCGTTGGAAGGAAAG